>VZQC01012652.1:6428933-6479597 GCA_009823505.1 Rhizomys pruinosus
TGTATTAGTCACTTTTCTGTTGCTGTGATAAAACACCAGACCAAGGAACTTATAAAAGGAAGAGTTTATTTGAGCTTACGATTGGCGGTTCCAGGGAATTAGAGTCCATTGTGGCGGGAGGCGTGGCGGCTGGATCTGGAGCAGCAAACCAAGGGTCACATCTCGCAAAGAACACAGGAAACAGAGAGCAGCAACTGTAGACCACAGAGGCTTGTTAAAACTCACTAAGCCTGCCTCCAGTGACACACTTCCCCCAGCATGGCCACACCTTCTAAGACCTCCAAAAACAGCGCCACTAACTGGAGACAAATGTCTGAATACTTACAGCCTATGGGGGACACTCATGCAAACCACCACAATCACCATGTGTAGAAGAACACAATTAAATCCGTACCTCTCACCCTGTACAAACATTAACTTCAAATGGATCAAAGATCTCAACATAAAACCTGAAACCCTGAAGATGATAGAAGAAAAAGTTTGGTGGCAACCTACAAGACATAGCTGTAGGAAAAGACTTTCTCAATCAGACAGCAGCTGCACAAGAAGTAAGGTCAACAGTTGACAACTGGGACCTCATCAAACTCAAATCTTCTGTACAGCAAAAGAAGCAATCAAATAAGTGAAGAGAAAACCCACAGAGTGGAAGGAAATTGTCACCAGTGATTCATCTGACAGAGCATTAATGTCAAGAATATATACAGAGTACTCAAAAAAAACAAAGAAGTAAAAAAAAAGCAAATAACCTACTCAAAAGATGGAGTAAGTAGCTGAACAAAGACTTCACCAGTGAGGAAGTAAAGATGGTTGAGCAACATCTTAAAAAGTGTTCAACGTCATTAATAATTAAGTAAATGCAAATTAAAACCACTCTCAGATATCATCTCACTCCGATATGACTGGCTAAGATCAAGAAAACAAAAGGCACCAAATGCTGGAGAGGTTGTGGGGAAAAGGGTACTCTCATCCATTGCTGATGGGAATGTAAACTTGCACAACCATTATTGTGGAGAACCCTTAAAAGACTCAAAATGAGCCTACCACTTGATGAGCCATACCACTCAACCCATCCTACTGCAAAGATACAAATCCATGTTTACTGCAGCTCTCTTCACAATAGTGAAGAGTTGGAATCAACCCAAATGCCCCTCAACAGATGACTGGATGACAAAATGATGGTACATCTTCACAATGAAATACTACTCAGCAGTAAAGAAAGATGGCATCATGAACTTTGCAGGTAAATGGATGGAACTCTAAGCCAATAAGTAACAAAGTCCTGAAAAAGCAAGAGGCAAATGGTCTCCCTCATTTGTGGATGCTAACACCAAATCCCCAGAAGAAAGGCAAGCTGAACAACATTATTGTTATATTTCTGTTTATCTGAAAGCAACTATTCTGTTATGTAAATCTCTTAATGGACTCTAGAATCCACTCACCAGTTACTTTCAGACTCTGTAACTACTGTATATGAGTAAAAAGTATGTATGAATATCTTAGAGTAATGTAAAATTAAAGGAGAAAAAGAAAAACTCAAATAACTGGAATAAAAAAGTAAAAAAAAAGAAAGATATCAATGTATTCTTGGAACTAAATGAAAGGATAATACAACACAACAGAACTTCTGGAACACTTTAAAAGCTGTCCTAAG
This sequence comes from Rhizomys pruinosus, assembly GCA_009823505.1. Taxonomy (NCBI): domain Eukaryota; kingdom Metazoa; phylum Chordata; class Mammalia; order Rodentia; family Spalacidae; genus Rhizomys; species Rhizomys pruinosus. Next base: position 6,430,585 of record VZQC01012652.1, read on the forward strand.
GGGGAAATTTATAGCTCTAAATCCCTACATTAAGAAATCAGAGCTCTGACATCAACAATGGATTACTCTACCAAGGAGATGTTGGCCAGGGGATCCAAGCCCCCACAAAAGGTAAAGGCTCCTTGCCTCCAAACCGGGATAGCTGCAGGAAGAGAGGCAATAAGGCCCTGCTGTTGAAGACCTGATTTAAACATGGGAAAGATGTATGGAGACCGCACTTGCAAGCATACGGATGGCCTCTGGAATGCCAGAGAGTGTTACCAAAGGCCACTAAACCAATAAAGCAAATATGGGTCTCCTTGAGTCAAGCAAAACCCCTCCATCAGCACCAGCTACACCTCATCTGCCTGGAAATACTGGGCAGCAGTGGCAGCCTTATGTCTGTATATCCCAAATCTAATTGGCTATTGGCTCTCTCCTTGGAGGAATAACCCACGCCTGATGCCACAAGCTTACATCCTCTAATGGTTAGGAGATTTTATAAACCACACGATGACCCTGTCATACTTAACAGAAGAAAATGTAATTCATGGATTAACATACCATCCAAACATCTGTGTCTATACCATGTAACCTACCATAACAACTAGTAATGTTTAAATACCTATATATCCAATTGCGAGTGCTTCATTAGTAGGACCGAAAGGCTATATATTATACTGTTTAAATACCTATATATCTAATTGCATGTGCTTCATTAATAGGATTGAAAGGTTATGCCTGGACAAGCTGGCAGCCCATGAAAGAAAACAGCCAGAATTGACTAGAGACCAAGACAACAGCTCCAGAGAAAGTAGACTGTTTTGCATCTCATCCACGTGTGCCCCTTTTCTAAGCCTAGGGAACAATCTGCGGAAGAGGGGGCATGGTAGAATGTAAGGGCTGCGATTGGGGTGAAAGGTGAAACTACAACAATATAGACTGGACACTCGTTTGATCAACTTGATTGAACATACAAACCCCCTCCCCCCCTGCTGGATGGTGGGACCCATGAGCTGTATGGGTTTGGGCACAACTGCTCGCAAATTGGTTTGACATGAAGGATGCTTGTACTCACAAATTATCACTTATTGTTAAAAAAAAAATGAAAACAAAACAACAAAAAAAACCCAGAAAGATGCAGAAAAGTTACGGCAGAATGTATGATCTGGGATGGGTAGGGGTGGGGCGGGGTGAAGGGAAGGGGATATACGCCTGAACTGAATTGGAAAATGATGTATGAAATACACAAAGCATCAATAAAAAAAAAAAAAGAAAAAGAAAAAAAAAATTAAGAGAACACAGGTTCAATTCCCAGCACCCACAAGTGTCTGTAACTCCAGTTCCAGGGGATCCACTGCCCTCTTCTGGCCTCCATGGACATTGCATGACCTGGGTGCTCCTATACACATTCAGACAATACACTTATATACATAAAATAAAAATAATAAATTAAAAAAAAAGAAATCAGAAAAAGCACAGATAAATGACTTACCATTGTAACTCAAGACACTTGAAAGGCAGAAACAACTGAAATCTAAACCCAGGAGACAAGAAGAAATAACAATAGTCAGAGCAGAGATTAATGAAATAGAAACAAAGAAAATAATACAAAGAATCAATGAGTGCATTAATTGGTTCTTTGAAAAGAGAAACAGACCTTCAGTACAGTTAATGAAAAGAAAGAGCAACTCCAATTCAACAAAATTAGAGATGAAAAGGGAAACATCACAACAGACAACACAAAGATCCAGAACTTTACAAGAGAATACTTTAAAAGCCTATACTCTACTTATTTGAAAACCTAAAAAAATGGATGGATAGGTAAAATCATGTGAATCACTGAAGCTAAACCAAGAAGAGATCCACAGTTTAGACAGGCCTATAACATAAAAGGAAACTGAAGCAGTAATACAAAACCTCACAGCTAAAATAAAAGCCCAAGCCAAATGAATTTACCAGCCATTTAAAGATCTACAACCAATATTACTTAAATTATTCAAAAAGATAGAACTTTATTCCAGAGATGCAGGGATGCTTCAATAAACACAAATCAGTAAATCATATAAATGGACTCAAAGACAAAAAGATCACAGAATCATTTCAAATGCGGAAAAGGACATTAATAAAATTCAACATGCCTTTATGAAAAATCCTAGAGGGAACATACCTCAACATAATTAAAATTGCATACAACAATTCTGAAGCCATCATTCTAAGTGGAGAAAAACTAGAGCATTCCTCCTGGTAAAAAAGGCTGTTTACTATCTCCACTCATTTTTAATAGAATGATTGAAATTCTTGCTAGAGTAAAAAGACAAGAGAAGGAAATTAAAGGTGTAATAAACATATCAGAATTCAAATTATCCATTTTGTAGATGATTTCTCAAATTATACTTAATAGATGCCAAAAATTCCACCAGAAAACTCCTAGAAATTATTAAAACTTTCAGTGGAGTGGCAGATTACAAAAGTAGTCTACAAAAATCAGTAGCCTTTCTGTGTACCAATAACGACCAATTGAAGAAAGAGTACATGAGACCCATTCACTACAGCCTCAAAAAATCTCAGAATAAACTTGAATAAAGACATTAAAATCTCTACAATGACTAGCAAAATCCTTAAAGACTGAGATTGAGGAAGACATTAGAAGGTGGAAAGGCCTCACTGTTCATAGATTGAAACAATTAATACTGTGAAAATGACCATCCTATCAAAAGTAATATGCAATCCTAGTCAATATCTCCATGGCATTCTTCATATTATTAGAAAAAAAGAACATGCTAAAATTCATATGCCAAAGACTTTGGATAGCCAAAGCAACCCTGAGCACAAAGAATAATGCAGGAAGGGATTGTTATGCCAGATTTCAAATGATTTCAGAGCTATACTCATAAAAACAGCATGGTATTATCAGAAAAATAGACTTGTAGATAAATGGAATATAATTGATGATCCAAACATGCAATTTTATTCACATAATATTTGACGAAGGGGCCAAGAACACTCACTAGGGGAAAGATAGCATCTTTAGCAAAATTTATCAGCAAAACTTGATCTTCACCTGTAGAAGAATGAAACTAGACCATTGTCTTTCACCTTGCAAAAAATGTCAACTCCAAATGCATTAGAAACCTCAATGTGAAATCTGAAACTTTGAAAATGTTAGAAGAAAACATCAGCAGTAACCTACAGGATATAGGTATAGGGAAGGTCCTAAATTAGACATCATTTGCTCAGGAAGTAACGTTAACAATCACCAAGTGAGATCTCATTAAAGTAAAGAACTATTGTACAGCAAAAGAAACAACCAAAGAAGTGAATTGAAAACACACAGAGTGGGAGAAAGTCTTCATCAGTGACACATATGACAGAGGTTTAACATCTAAAGTACATAAATTACTCAAAAAACAAAGGACCAAGAAAATAAATGACTCAATTAAAAGATGAGCTAAGATCTGAACAGAGGCTTCACAAAAGAATAAAGATGGCTAAGAAACATCTTAAAAAGTGTTCATTTTTAGTAATTAAGGAAAGGCAAATTCAAATCCCTCTAAAATTTCATCTTTCCCCACTAACTTTGGTTAAGATCAAGAGAACAAATGATACTAAAAGCTTGAGAACATGTGGAGAAAGGGGAATGCTCATTCATTCCTGGTGGGATTGCAAGCTCATGCAACCCCTATGGAAAGCAGTATGGAGAATTCTCAAACTACTGAAAATGAACATACCATTTCACGCAGTTATACCACTCCTTGGCATATACTCAAAGGACTCATCCAATTGGAGAGACACCTGCACATCCATGTTTTTTGCTGCTCTCTTCACAGTAGCTAAGAGATGGAAGCAACCTAAGTGCCCCTCAACTGATGAGTGGAGAATGAAAATGTGACAATGTAGTTCTACTCAGTGGTAAAGAAAGATTAAATCATGAAATTTGCAGGTACATTGATGGAACTAAATGACATATTTTCTCCCTCCTTTGTGGATCCTAGCATCAAATCCTTATATGTGAGTATATATGCTGATATAACTGCAAGAACCAGGAAAATGCAAAGGAAATAGGGAGGTAAAGGAAAGAAGAAACCTGAGAGAGAAGACTAGTAGGAGACAGAATATTTCCTCAGTCCTTGATTGCCTTTTAGAACTTGAAGGTAAGACCTTATTGCAGGACATCTTTCAGAGAACAAACTTGGAGCAATGGAGCTGGAGCTGATCAGGAAGCCACTTACCCTGGTTCTCATAGCACTACATAAGCTGCTAATGGAACACAGCAACCAATGTTCCAACACCAGCTTTAAAACCAAGTATCCGTATCAATGACTGGGACAGCATACAACATTGGTGCAGGAGTGGCAGTCTTATCTATGGGCAACCAACTGCTAACTAATTGGACTTAAAACCCACTCAATGGGAAGATAATCATGTGTGACACTGCAAACATAGTCAAATACACATGGATGGAAAGAGGTCATTGATCTTAGAGAAATTCCCAAGGTTGTTTCATCCTTAGAATAATGTCTCTTCTTACTAAGTGCAAAATATGTATCCTTATATTTATAGACAAATATCCCAGATACCACTCATTTAAGATGCTTCTTTAACACCAGATGAAAACTATTATAGAGTACCAGAAGAAGTCACACACAGACATCAACTGTGAATTGTTCAAGCCTAAGATGCACATCTATAATGCAACCTCTACACCTAAAGCTCACACAACATAGAACAAAGGTTCAAGATGACACTAACAAATCCCTTGACTATCATTAAGGAAGCCTACTCATGCAATAGAGGCTCAGGAACTCGAAGACCATAAATGGCCAAACCTTGAAAATTAGGAGACTGCAGAGTGTGGATCCACTCACCCAGGGCTCAGGGACCATTGCAGAAGAGGGGACAGAAAGATTGTAAGAGCCAGGAAGGTGATGTGTGAACATATGGGAATAGAATCCTACATGCTCCTGGAACATTCCTCATATGAACCTGCAGCAATGATATCAGCAGGCACAAGACCCATGCAAACTCAACCAGACAAAAACAAACAAACAAACAAACAAATAAACAAAAACAAAAAAAGCATGTAACTGGGGAAATGGGTAGCAGAACTTAATCTTAGATGAAGAAATTCTGAAAGCTGATTGCCTTTGTTGAGGAAGAGATGGCCTTAAATGAAGGGACACTGGATACGCTGACTAGCACAGGGGATGAACTTGCTCTGAGGAACAGCCATGGACAATAATTTGGTACAATAGGTCTTAACACGAATCATAGAATGTATGAATCCCAATGGGGGTCTGTGGGAGGGTACCAGTGGAGAAAGGGGTATAAAGGTCAATAAGGTTGGTTGACAGAGTTTTTAGCATCCCTTAGGTAAACTATTATAACATCTGCAAAAAGGGATAGCTTAACTTCTTTTCTGATTAGTACTCCCTTAATTTCCTTCTTTTGTCTTATTGCCCTAGCAAGTGTTTCAATCACTATGTTGAAGAGGAGTGGTGACGAGGGGCAGCCTTGCCGGGTTCCTGCCTTTAGAGGAAATGGTTCCAATTTTTCTCCATTTAGGATGATGTTGGCACTGGGTTTGCTATATATGGCTTTGGTCATGGTGATGAATGTTCCCTTCAGTCTGATTCCCTCTAGGACTTTAAACAGGAAGGGATGCTGGATCTTGTCAAAGGCTTTTTCTGCATCAATTGAGATGATCTTGTGGTTTTTGTCTTTCAGTCCATTTATGTGTTTTATGATATTTATTGATTTATGTATGTTGAACCATGCCTGCATCTCTGGTGTGAATCCAATGTGATCATGATGGATGATCTTTTTGATGTGAGTCTGTATGCGATTTGCAAGTATTTTGATGAGAATTTTTGCATCAATGTTCATTAAGGAGATGGGTCTATAGCTTTCTTTGTTGCTTGTATCTTTGCTTGGTTTTGGTATTAGAGTGATGCTGGCTTCATAGAAGGAGTTTGGGAGAATTTCTTCTGTTTGTACCCTTGTGAACAGTTTGAGTAGCAATGGTTGTAAGACCTCTTTAAATGTTTTATAGAATTCTGCCTTGAAGCCATATAGGCCTGGGCTTTTTTTAGTTGGGAGATTTTTTAATTACATATTCAACTTCCTCAAATATTATGGGTCTATTTAAACTGTCAATCTCTTCTTGCTTAAGCTTTGTTGGTTACCAGGATTTCAGATATTCATCCATTTCTCATAGGTTTTCAAATTTAATGGAGTATAGGTTTTCAAAGTATTCCCATATGATTGCCTGGATCTTTGTCTGTTGTGATGTTTCCCCTTTCATCATGAATACTATTGATTTGGATTATCTGGGCTAGAGTTCTGTCTATTTTGTTTATCTTTTCAAAGAACCAGCTTTTGGATTTGTTGATTTTATGTATTTTTTTTTTGTTGTTTCTATTTCATTGATTTCTGCTCTGATTTTTCTTATTTATTCTTGTTTGTTGGGTTTAGGGTTCATTTGTTGTTGTCTCTGAAGTGTTTTTAGCTGCAGTGATGGATTGTTTATTTGTTCCCTTTCTTTCTTTTTTCTTTTTTTCTCTTTTTTTTTTTTTTTTGTTTGCTGTGGGCATGTAGCTATTAATTTCCATCACAAGACGCTTTATAGGTATCCCACTAGGTTTGTTGTGTGTTGTTTATTGTCTTTTTCATTCAGTCCCAGGAATACTTTTATTTCACTCTTTATTTCTTCGCTGACCCATTCATTATTCAGGATGGTGTTGTTTACTCTCTATGTGTTCTTGTAGCTAGCTGGGCTTATTCTAGTGTTCATATTTAGCTTTATTGCACTGTGGTCTGATAGAATGCATGGAATAATTTCTATCCTTTTGTATTTGTTGAGATTTCTCTTGTTCCCCAGCATGTGGTTGATTTTGGACAATGTTCTGTGAGGTGCTGAGTAGAAAGTATATTTTCTGGTGTTTGGGTGGAATATTCTATAGATGTCTGTGAGGTCCATTTGGTGTATTGCATTTTCATTTCTGATATCTCTCTGTTTATTTTTGTCCTGCTGATCTATCCAAGGGGCTCAGTGGGGGTGTTAAAGTCCCCCACTATTAGTGTGTTAGGATTAATCTGTGTCTTGAGGTCCTGCAGAGTAGTGTTTATAAAGTTAGTTCCACCATAGTTTGGTGCATAGACATTTAAGATTGTGAAGTCTTCATGGTTAATTGTTCCTTTGATAAGGATGCAATGGCCCTTTTTGTTTCTTCTGATTAATTTAACTTTGAGATTTATTTTGTCTGATATTAGAATAGCCACTCCAGCTTGTTTCTTGGTACCATTGTTTGGAATTTTTTTCCATCCTTTCACTCTAAGTTGGTGTCTGTCCTTGAGGGTAAGATGGGTTTCTTGTAAACAGCATACAGATGGATTCAGTTTCCTAATCCATTATCCCAGTCTCTGCCTTTTGATTGGGGAGTTTAGACCATTAGTGTTTAAGATTATTATTAAGTGATGTGTGTTGCTTCCTTTTATCTTATTTTTTGTTTGCATTCTTGGTCTAGGTTTGTATTTACTCTGTTATGCTTTTGTTGCTTTCTCTCTTTAATTGCTTAGGGATAGTTGTTCCTTTCCTCTGTTCTTTGAATTGCTTCAAGGATTTTCTGAAGTGTTTGTTTCTTAGACATGTATTCTTTCATCTTGTTCATGTTATGAAAGATTCTTCCTTCTCCTTCAACTATAATTAATATTTTGCTGGGTATATTATTCTGGGTTGGCATCTGTATTAGTCACTTTTCTGTTGCTGTGATAAAGCACCATGACCAAGGAACTTATAAAAGGAAGAGTTTATTTGAGCTTACAATTGGCGGTTCAAGGGAATTAGAGACCATTGTGGTGGGAGGTGTGGCGGCTAGATCTGGAGCAGCAAACCGAGGGTCACATCTCGAAAAGAGCACAGGAAGCAGAGAGAGGGTGACTGTAGACCATGAGGCTTGTTAAAACTCACTAAGCCTGCCCCCAGTGACACACTTCCTCCAGCACGGCCACACACCCCAAGACCTCCAAAAACAGCGCCACCAATTGGAGACAAATGTCTGAATATCTAGAGCCTATGGGGGACACTCATTCAAACCACCACATTCCACTCCCTGGCCCCCATAGGCTCCTGACCATACAAAATGCAAAATGCATTCAGTCCAACCCCAAAAGTCCCCATAGTCTCCACCAGTTTCAATGCCATTCAAAAGTCCACAGTCCAAAGTCTCTTCTGAGACTCAGGCCAATCTCTTAACTGTAAGATCCTGTAAAACCAAAAGACAAATTACAAACTCCCAATGTACAGTGGAACCAAATACACATTCCCATTCCAAAAGGGAGGAATAGAGGCTTAGTGAGGACATACCGGACCAAAACAAGACCAAAAACCAGCAGGGCAAACACCAAGTCCAGTAGCTCCATATGCAACTTCTGGGACTTGACTTCCAAAGAGGTTAGATGGCTCAGCTCTTCCAGCTTTGCTTGCAACACACATCTCTTTCTTAGGCCGGTACTACTCCCTGTATGCAGCTCTCCTTGGCAAATATCTCACAGGTCTGGCATCTGAAATGTCTTCTTGGGGTCTCCGCTGCCAACCAGGCTTCACAATCACAGCTTCATGCAATGGCTTATCAGGGCCTACTTTATGCAGGGACACCCCTGCTGCACTCTGCCTGACCTTGGCAGCTCTCTGAAACCATGGAGGAAGAACTGATGACCCTTTCACTCTTGTAAACTTCATGCCTCTAAAGCCAGCACCACATGAATGAAACTGCTGAGTTTGGCTGTAATTTTGGGATGGACCCTGGCCTATTTCAACCACATTTGCAACTTTTCTCTGCCCTGGACTTGTTGGAGAATTAGCTGGGTATGGTCTTGCCCTGAAGGTACTGATTCTTTTGTTTGCTTGTAAATCTCGAGGCCCTACCTTAATCACTTTAATCTCCTTATCAAAAGGAAACACTCCTTCACAAGCCTTGGCCCCACCTTTAATCTTCCTAGTGCAGTTATCAGATCCAAGCTGTACATTCTGCATTTCTTTCTGCCCCATTTGCTCTTCTTCACTGTAGAGCTGCACAATATTCACCATTAAAAGCCATACCACCATTTCTACGTTAGGCTGTCTTGAAATATCCTCCGCCAAAGACATGAGTCCATTGCTTTTCAACTTAGCATCAGGCAAGCATTTGGGCTGTGGGAGAACTGCTGCCAGACTCTTTATCAAAATATCCCACTTGCTGCCTAAGTCTTTATCCTCCTCTGGAACCACATCTTTTGCAGCCATGCTTTCTTCCAGGCCTCCACTAGAATGGCCCCTAAGCTCTGCTTACAGTAGTCAACAGCCTTTCTAGCCCAAAGTTCCAAAGTCTTCCACATTTCTCCAAACATCCACATGGTCAGGTTCTTCACAGCCAAGAGCCCACTCTCTGGTACCAATTTACTGTATTAGTCACTTTTCTGATGCTGTGATAAAGCACCATCACCAAGGAACTTATAAAAGGAAGAGTTTATTTGAGCTTACGTTTGGGGGTTCCAGGGAATTAGAGTCCATTGTGGTGGGAGGTGTTGCGGCTGGATCTGGAGCAGCAAACCGAGAGTCACATCTCGCAAAGAGCACAGGAAGCAGAGAGAGGGCGACTGTCGACCACGAGGCTTGTTAAAACTCACTAAGCCTGCCCCCAGTGACACAGTTCCTCCAGCACGGCCACACACCCCAAGACCTCCAAAAACAGCGCCACCAACTGGAGACAAACGTCTGAATACCTATAGCCTATGGGGGACACTCATTCAAACCACCACAGCATCTAAAGTCCTTTAGTACTGGGAATACTTTGGTCCACATTCTTCTAGCTTTCATAGTTTACGCAGAGAAGTCGGCTGAGATTCTGATGGGTTTTCCCCTTATATGTAACTTGTTGTTTTTCTCTTGTGGCTTTCAGTATTTTGTCTTTGTTTTGCACATCTATTGTTTTAACAATTATATGACGTACAGAATTTCTTTTCTTGTCCTGTCTGTTTGGTTTTCTATGTGCTTCTTGTATCTGTATGGCTTTATCTTTTTTCAGTTTGGGGAAATTTTCTTCTATTATCCTGTTGAAGACCTGATCAATATTGTTGTCTTGGGATTCTTCTCCTTCCCCTATCCCTATGATGTGGAGGTTTGGTTGTTTCATAGTGTCCCACATTTCCTGGTTATTCCACTCTTGTGTTTTTTTTTTTTTTTTAATTTTTCATAATCTTTACTTGAGCATTCTATTTGCTCCATGTTATCCTTCAGATCTGATATTCTTTTTGCTGCTTCTTCCATTCTTCTTCTGAGGCTTTTTCCCTTCCTTTTCTGTTGATCGGATGAATGTTCATTTTCCCTTTTCATTTCATCCTGTGACTTCTTTAGTATTTCTACTTCCTTCTGGAGCCTGTCATTCTCATCTTGTAGGTCCTTGGTTCGTTGGTCATTTTCTTTTTTTATTTTGGCCTGGGATTTTCTCAGCTTTCCACTTCCTCCTGGAGTTTGTCATTTTCTCCCTTTGGTTCTTTCCAATGTTTGTCATCATCTCCCTCTAAGTCCTTCAGTTTTTCAATCTCTCCCCTTAGTTCTTTCCAACCAATGTCTGTTATTATCACCCTCTGTGTCCTTCTTGAGTTTTTCATTCTCCTCCCTTAGTTCAATAATTTCTTCGAAATGTCCACAATTGTTCTTCTAAGGTCCATGTCTTGATTTCCTTCCAGGGAGATCTCATTGTAGGAATTTTCTGTAGGGTTGGTAGAGTTTGGTGTGGATGTATTATGAGCTTTTCCCATCCTGTTTTTTCTTTTTGTCTTTGGCATGTGGGTTTGTTTATTTGTTTCTTTGGATTCTGGTACCTCAACATTGGCTGCACAGCCTATAATCACTAATATTGAACCTGCTAGATCCTCTGCACCACTGCTCCCCCAGGCTGGGGGGGTGAGTTGCTACCTTGGCCTGCACACAGGTACCATGTTGGGCAATTCACGCCATGTGTTGAGCACATGCTGGTGTTGTGCTGTGTGCTGTGTGTACGTCTAACTCCACCCAAAGGTTGAATGGCCCTGGGTAATACCAAGCCTCTATGGGGCAGGGAGGTGCCCAAAGCACCAAGGCAGGTGGAGCTCACTTCCTCTTTTGGGGGAATAAAGAAAGAAAATAAAAGATTGATTGACATGTTATGAATGAAATATACAAAAATTAAATAAAAAATCTTAGTTAAAAAAAGAATCTGGCTAATCTGGGCCCCATGTGATTGTAAAGAATCTGTTTGTTGGTGGATTTACACAAGATACATAAGAACAGCACTTTAGAAGAATATGGAAAAATTACTTTGAAGAATATGCAAAAATTGATACCATTGAAATAATTACTCATAAGCAGTCTGGAAAGAAAAAGGCTCTGGCTTGTTTTTTTTTTCATTATTTATTGAAATATTTTGCATTTCATACAATACATCATGTTCATAGTTAGATACTCTCCTCCATCTCCATCCTCCTTCACCCCTACTCCAATAGGTTTCATGCATTATATCATATATTAAGTCAAGTATGTGTCTTCTAATGTCCTCTAGTATGAGTTCATCCATTGAGTCCATTTATTTTTTTTAAGAATTTCAAATTTATGTTCTAAGATAAAATTACATATTTTTAGTTTGAGGATTACAACAGTTCAGTTTAGCTATTATACTTCTTTCTATTTCTTTTTTTGTTGTCATGATTCCCTTTAATTTTATATTACCCCAAATTATATACACTCAGCATATGTTCCAAAATGACAGAGTCTGAAATAAGCTATATGTTAATTCCCAAATATGTTTGGGATTAACATTTTAACAGTAATTTGCATGCAGGCACAAAGAAGTAAAACTTTACACTTCCATATTATGTAGCAAATTAATGTACGTTTTAATTTACTTTCAAAGGAGGGAATGATTCTTTCTCATAAATTTTAGAACTTGGTAAAATAGAGACATAAACTTCATGTTATATCTGTAGCATCAGGTTTGACTTACATATAATAGATTGGTGCTAGGATTCCCAAATGAGGGACACCATATGTCATTTGTTTTTTTCTGGGACCGTTCTACTTCACTTAGCATAGCATCTTCTAGTTCCCTCCATTTACCTGCAAATTTCATGATTTTGTCTTTTTTTACTGCTGCATAGAACTCCATTGTGTAAATGTACATTTTCATTATCTGCTCATGAGGGACACTTGTGTTGCTTTCAGCTGTTTGCTACTGTGAAAAAAGCTGAAATAAACATGGTTGTGTATGTATCTTTGCAATATGATGAATCTTCTGGGTATGAAGTGGTATGGCTGGCTCAAGTGGAGGTTCATTTTGAGTCTTTTAAGAGTTCTCCACACTGCTTTCCACAGGGGTTGCACAAGGTTGCATTCCCACCAGCAGTGAGTGAGTGTCTCCTTTCCCCCACAACCTCTCCAGCATTTGGTATCATTTGTTTTCCTGATCATAGATAGTCTTACTGGGGAAAGATGAAACCTTAAAGTAGTTTTAATTTGCATTTCCTTAGTTACTAGCAGTTTGAACACCTTTTAAGACGTTTCTTGGTCATTTTTAGTTCTTCATTTATGAAGTCTCTGTTCAGCTCCTTCTCTGTCTTTTGATTGGGTCACTTGTTTTCTTGATCCTTTGCTTTTTGAGTAATTTATGCAGTTTGGATGTTAGACCTCTCTCAGATCTGTCACTGGTAAAGGTTTCCTCCCACTCTGTGGGTGTTCTCTTCACTTCTGTGATTGTTTCTTTTGCTGTATAGAAGCTTTTTAGTTTAATGAGGTCCCACTTGTTGACTGTTTATCTTATCTCCTGTGCTACTGCTGTCTTAGAAAGTCTTTTCCTATATTTGCTTTATTGGTTTAGTGGTCTTTGGTAACACTCTCTGGCATCCCAGAGACCATCTGTATACTTGCAAGTGTGGTCTCCATACATCTTTCCCATGTTTATATCAGGTCTTCAACAGCAGGGCCTTAATCGCCTCTCTTCCTGCAGATATCCCAGTTTGGAGGCAAGGAGCCTTTACCATTTGTGGGGGCTTGGATCCCCTGGCCAACATCTCCTTGGCAGAATAATCCATTGTTGATGTCAGAGCTCCTGTATTAATATATTTTGTTTAAGTGCATAGCTTAAGGAGACTTTAGCATTATATTTGGTTCTGAATAGAGAATAATCCTTTGCACAGTTTCTATGTCCATCAGTCAATTAAAGAAGGCAGTTTTACTGATTTTACAAGAGAATACCTCTATAACAGCTGGCTCCAATCTACAGTTGGAGAACGACCTCATCATCATCTTTCTCCGTCAGCACCAGCTTACACCTCATCTGCCGGAAATACTATGCAGCATGGCAGCCATAGTCTGTTTCATTCCAAATCTAATTGGCTATTAGCTCTCTCCTTGGAGGAATAACCCAAGGCGTGATGCCACCAAACTTACATCCTCTAATGGTTAGGAGATATTATAAACCACACGAAGACCCTGCCTACTTAACGAAGAAAATGTAAATCAAATGAGAATTACAACATTACCATCCCACATCTGTGTCTATACCAAAGAAATCTACCCTAACAATTAGTACTGTTGTAAATACATATATCTAATGGTGTTGCTATTCGAGTAGGATCGAAAGCTATGATATGTATACGTTTTAAGCCTAGGGAACAAATGCGGAAGAGGGGACATGGTATGGTAGAAGTAAGGGCTTCCTGGACACTCATTTGATCAACTTGATTGAACATACAAGCCCCCCCTGCTGGATGGTTGGACCCATGAGCTGTGTGAGTTTGGGCACAACTGCTTGCAAATTGGTTTTACATGAAGGATGCTTGTACTCACAAATTATCACTTATTGTTAAAAAACAAAATGAAAACAAAACAAAACAAAAAAGCAGAGAAAGATGCAGAAAAAAAAGAAAGTCTTTTCCTATGCCTGTATCTTGTAGGTTACTGCCAACATTTTCTTCTATGATTTTCAGAGTTTCAGATTTCACGTTGAGGTCTTCCATCCATTTGGAGTTGATTTTTGTACAGGGTGTAAGGTAGGGGTTTAGTTTTATTCTTCTAAATGTGGTGATCCAGTTTTGTCAGCACCATTTGCTGAAGATGCTGTCTTTCCTCCAACAAGTCTTCTTGGCCCCTTTGCCAAATTTGAAGTGGCTGCTCAAGTTTGGATGTTCAGTTTGTCCATTGATCTATGGATCTGTTTTGTGCCAGTACCAGGCTGTTTTTATGACTATAGCCATGAAATATAGTTTGAAGTCTTGTATGGTAATCCCCTCTGTATTTTTCATGACCATGATCCTGTGGATATAATTGTATTGGAACAATTTCACACCCATCAGACTGGAGAGATGGTCAGTGGTTAAGAGAACTGAGTGCTCTTGCAGAAGGCTCAAGTTTGAATTCCAACACCCACATGGTGGTTCACAACCCCCTGTAACTACAGTTCTAGGGGATCTGATATCCTGTTCTGACCTCCTTGGGTATTTCAGGACATAGGAGCACTTACATCCATGCAATACAGTAATATACATAAAATAAAAGTATATAAGTAATAAAAATCACACCATCAATTGTCATAATGCAGAAATAAGAAATGTATTGCCCAGAAAAGAAATGTAGGAAGTGCAATGTTTTAAGAGTAGAAAAGGAGGGAATTTTTGTTTGAAAGATTCTCAAAGAGGCAGTAGAAATTTTGGACCAGGACTAGGAAGAAATAGAGTTTCTGATGTAAGTAGAAGTGAACATGGGTTGGAAATGAGTGTAATGGTTATGACAGAGGAGGGGGCTATGGAGTTAATTATGACATCTACAGAGGAGGAAATTATGGATGTGGAAATGATTTTGGAAATTATAATCAACAACCTTCTAAGCATGGTCCAATGAAAAGTGGAAACATTATTGGTAGCAGGAATATGGGATGACCGTATGGTGGAGGGAACTGCAGTCCTGGAGACAGCAGGGGAAGTGGGGGCAATGGTGGGAGGTGCAAATACTGAGCTTCTTCCTATTACCATGGATTTCATTGCATGAATAAGTGAGGGAGGGTGAGAGCTCAGAGATAGAGAATGACTTCTGGTTATTGAAATAACAATGCTAAGGAAACTCCTAACTCAGTCAAGCATAAATACAATACACAGTGATATGGCAGAAGACACCCAAGCCAAAGCAAAGAGTCGTTTTGTGAATGGACTGGATTATTTATAAGATTACTGTCTTAGTACTGGGAATACTTTGGTCTACATTCTTCTGGCTTTCATAGTTTACACTGCATGAACGTTGTGGGTAAATGGATGGAACTAGAATCCATTATACTAAGTGAAGTAACACAGTCCCAGAAAAACAAACAGTGAATGGTAACCCTCATGTGCAGATGCTAGCACCAATTTCCTAGTTGTAAGGCAAACTGAGCAACATTAATATTATATTTCTTTTTATCTGAAAGCAACTGTGCTGCTATAATTTGAATCCCTTAATGGACCCTAGAATTAACTTACCACTTATTTTCAGACTTTGTAATTTTGGTATATGGGTGGAGGGTATGTATGCATATTTTAGAGTAATATAAAATTAAAAAGGAAAAATTGTGAATTCCCAAATGTGACTTCTCCCCCAAACAATAAACCTCTGCATAGGGAAACTGTAAAAAGACTCCGATAAAGATACAAGACATGTATGACAGAATACATGAACTCAGATGGGGTGGGGGCCATGGAAATGGTCTAAATTAGATTGATAAATATTTATGAAATGCAAAAAACTTCAATAAAAATTTTTTTGGTCTTTTTGAGACAGGGTTTCTCTGTAGCTCCAGCTATCCTGGAACTCTATGTAGACCAGGCTGGTCTTGAACTCACAAAGATCCGCCTGCCCCTACCTCCCAAGTGCTAGGATTAAAGGCGTGCACCACCATGCCTGGCAAGATTTGTTTTTTTCAATAAAAATATTTTTAAAAAGATTTTTGTCTTAGTTACTTTTCCTAATGCTGTGACAATAACATTGACCAAAGAAACTTATAGGGAGAAGAGTTTATTTAGTTTACAGTTTCAGAGGAATCAGAGTCCATCATAGACAGGAGGCATGGTGGATAGTGGCAGAAGGTGGCCAGAAGAGAGCGGAGAACTCACATCTTCAAGCAGGTACAGTAAGCAGAGAGTGACTTGAAATCTGGCAAGGAACAAGAACTCTCGAAGCCCACCCCCTTGAGGTGCTTCCTCTAGTATGGCCACACATTCTAAGACCTCTCAGAACAGAGCAAGTACTGAGGGACAAAATGTCCAAATGCTTGGAGCTTATGGGGGACATTTTCATTCAAACCACCATATTACCTTACTGTGGAGGAAGGATTATGACAACAACAACAACAACAACAAAAACCTTTGGAACAGTTTCTCTTATCTTTTTATTTTTATTTATTTATTTTTTGGGTTGGTTCCAGCTTTTTGCTATTGTGAACAGAGCTGCAATAAATATAGCTGTGCATGTATTTCTGCAGTAAGATGAGTCTTGTGGGTATATATCTAGGAGTGGTATGACTGGGTCAAATGGCAAGCTCATTTTGAGTCTTCCAAGGGTTCTCCACACTGCTTTCCACAGAGGCTGTACAAGTTTACATTCCCACCAGCAATGGATGAGTGTTCCCCTTTCCCCACAACCTCTCCAGCACTTGATATCTTTTGTTTTCTTGATCCTGGCCAGTCTTATCGGAGTGAAGTGATTTCTTAGAGTGGTCTTAATTTGCATTTCCCTAATTATTAGTGACGTTGAACAGTTTTTAAGATGTTTCTCAGTCATCTCTAGTTCTTCCTCTGTGAAGTCTCTATTCAGCTCTTTGCTCCATCTTTTGATTGATTCATTTGTTTTCTTTTTTCTTTGTTTTTTGAGTAGTTTGTATACTCTGGAAATTAATGCTTTGTCAGATGTATCTGCAGTAAAGGTTTCCTCACACTCTGTGGTTTTTTCTTCACTTCCTTGAATGTTCTTTTGATGTACAGAAGCTTTTGAGATTATGAGGCCCCATTGTTCAATTGTCAATCTTATTTCTTGTGCAGCCTGCTGTCTGATTTAGGAAGTCTTTTCCTAGGTCTATGTCTTGTAGTTTGATGCCAAGTTTTTCTTCTATGCCCACGTTTTAGTAGGTTTCACGTTGAGGTCTCTTATCCATCTTGGAATTGTTTTTGCTACAGGGTGAGGTAGGGTGTTTAATTTACTCTTCTACAAGGGTGATGCCAGTTTTGCTCAGCACCATTTGCTGAAGATGCTGTCTTTCCCTCCAGCAGTCCTTCTTGCACACTTTTGCCAATATATGGTGCTAAGTTGGCTGGCTCAGGTTTGGATTTCAGTTTTCCCATTGGATCATGGTCGTTGTTTGTGCCAGTACCAAGGCTGTTTTTTATGACTATAAGCCCATGAAATAGAGTTTTAAGTCTTGTATGGTAGATCCCCCTGTATTGCTCTTTTCACTCAGGGTTGGCTATGGCTATTCGGGGTCTTTTGTTTTCCAAATTAAATTGAGGATTTTTTTATTTTGTGCTTTGTGCATTTCATACATCATTTTCATTCAGATCAGCATATTTCCTTCCCTTCCCCCCTACCCCCACCCCATCCAGATCATCATTTGCCATAACTCTCCTGTATCTTTCTCTTCAGTTATTTTTGTTTTGGTTTTGTTTTCATTTTTTTAGCTATAGGTGATTATCCGAGTACAAGCATCATTCATATGAAACCAATTTGCAGGCTGTTGTGCCCAAACCCCCACAGCCCCACCATCCAGCAGGGGGTGAGGGGTTGTATGTTCAATCAAGTTGATCAAATGAGTGTCCAGACTACATTGCTGTAGTTTCACCATTCACCCCAATCACAGCCCTTACATTCTACCACACCCCCTCCTCCGCAGATTGTTCCCTAGGCTTAGGAAAGGGGTACAGGTGGATGAGAAGCAAAACAGTCCACTCTCTCTGGAGCTGTTGTCTTGGACTCTGGTCAATTCTGGCTGTTTCCTTTCATGGGCTGACAGTTTGTCCAGGAATAACCCTTCAATCCTACTAATGAAGCACAAGCAATTATATATATAGGTATTTAAAGAGCACTAATAGTTATGGTTGGTTACTTTGGTATAGACACATATGTTTGGATGATATGTTAATCCATGAGGGTCTCCCTGAGTCAAGCAAGACTCCACTGTCAGCACCAGCTACACCCCGCCTGCCTGGAAATACTGTGCAACAGAGGCAGCCATATGCCTGTATATCCCAAACCTAATTGGCTATTGGCTCTCTCCTTGGAGGAATAACCCATGGCTGATGCCACAAGCTTACATCCTCTACAGGTTAGGAGATGTTATAAGCCACAGTAAGACCCCGTCATATTTAACAGGAAAAAATGTAATTCATGGATTAACATATCATCTCTTATCTTTTTAATTGTTGTTTCTTTCTGGTAGCCTTTGTAAGAGTTTACATGCATTCTTTCTTTGATAATTTAAATTTGTATGTTTCAGGTGACATATTGCAATCCTTTTAAAGATTTTTCTCTATTAACGAGAATCATGGTGTACTAAGACATGACATTTTTTCTTTAAAAAAATAACAGCCTGTGTAGAGTTAAGAATCTGTTATACATTTATGATTTAACAAAGTAATTCTAAAGGAAAAATTATTATTTTCTTCCAGTGAACAGTCCAACTTTTCTACTTTGTCTTCAAGCCCAAATATTCTATCTTTTATATGGTCTTTTCTAATGGTTATGCTTTGCACTGTTTTTTTTTTTTTTTTTTTTTTTTATTAAACTTACTGAAACTTTTTGTACACTTCATTTCAGGTTGAGTTTTATTCAGCATTTCTGTTTATTGAATTTAATGTCCATATCCTGCATTGTCTTAATTACTTCATCCAGCCATTTGTTTATGTTTCCTTGGACTCTAATCAGTTTATTCCTGTCCTCTTTAAGTTCATTTAGCTATTTATTCCTGACCTTTTTTTAACCTGGAAGATTGCTTGAGCATATTTATAATAGCTATTTTGAATTCTATGTTTTGAATTTTGCCCAGGCTGTTCTTATTGAACACTATTGTTATGGGATTGGTAGTTTGGATGTATATTCTATGAATCTTTCATAGTGGTTACGTTTCTGAGGTGAAATCTAGGAAATTGTAGTTAGGTTACTGGTTATATCTTTTGATTTGGGTTTTGTCTCACCAATACTGAAGCTGGGCATCTGGCATGGCTGTTTGCAGGTGAGTCAAGGTGAGTAATCTCAAGCAGCTGGAGTGGGTCACAAGTTGGATGGAAGATACGGTGACTTGAAATGAGGGATAGTTCTAAGGGTATGGTGACAAGGTGGGGGGAGCTGTGACTCTCCCTGAGTTCCTGAGGCCATGTAGTTTTGGTTCCTATAATGAGGTTTCCGGAGTAGTACGAGTCTTTTACTTTTTATCTTCCTATCTATGGCTTTTGTCCTCACTCTGAGTTCCATACACAAATTTTATTCTGCCTGTGGCATATACATTTTGCAGGGGACTTCTTTGTTAACAACTCAAGGAAGCCATTATGATGTCCCAGTGCCAAGGCTTGAGTAGATCTAGAGCATTTTTTTTTTTTGTATCTCTGGATCATCATAAGATCATGACTGAGTTCACTTATTGGTGCAAGGAGGAGGGAGAGAGAAGTGAAATGAGAAATCTGCGGTGGGCTGCCCATCTGAGCTTAATAATCTCACATAAGTCTTTCTTCACAGTGGTCAATAAAATAAGTTATAGCAGGAAATTGGGGAACATCATAACATAGGTCATAGGGCCTATTTTATATGTACTTAGCAAAGTCTATAATTTCTGCACTAAGTGGAGAGTGGATTTGTGCCAAAATATTCAAAAGACCCCAAATAAATATGTAAAGCAACATGGAACAAGAACCAGAATATTGACTACTACAACTAACCCAATTCGTCTTTTCTCCAAAAACTCTCTGGAGTTTGTAGTCTATCAGAAGTGAAGTGTCATCAGGTGTTGAGTGCTCTGTGTTTATTACAGGACAGCACAAAAGCCTTACTTTGTTGTATAGTGGGTGTGAAATTATAGCTGACTCATAAGCTGTGAGAAAAGAGAAGGCAATTTCAAAAGAATAAAGATCAGAGAGAAAAGGCTGGACTTCTTTAGTGTCAATTTCTTCCAGAAAAGGTAGAATAAAATACCTTCATGCAGCTGAGTGAGGAGGAAAAGGAGAGAGGTCATTGACATATGAGCGTCAGAATAACAAACAGCATGATAGAACAGCAGCAGCCAGAACTGCCTGTTCCTATGAACATGGCTGTGTACCATCATAGTCAAGGGTTTGAGTGACTTGTCATTGTTTTTTTGGGAGGGGGTTCTTAAGAACTGAACACAAAACCAAGGAGGAGTTCTTGGCTAAAGTCCACAATGTAACCCACTAACAAGCCTGAACTAAAAGATTAATTCGGTATTTGAAAAATAGATGATAAAAATGACATGTACAATTTCTGATGAGACAGAATGAAGTATGTTTTCTGTAAGTAAGCCAAATGTGAACTAGATGAAGGATAAATAGAATTAATACCAGAACAGCATCTTTTCAAAGCACCTAAAGTGCCGGGTGTGGTGGCGCATGCCTTCAATCCTAGCACTTGAGAGGCATAGGCAGGCGAATCTCTGTGAGTTCAAGGCCAGCCTGGTCTACAGAGCGAGCTCAAGGCTAGTTGGGACTAAAGGGAGACCCTGTCTCAAAAATACCAAAAACTAACTACCTAACTAACTAACTAACTAAATAAATAAAATAAAAGCACCTAAAACATAATCCTTTAAGACAAAATCAGACTTTAATAAAATGAAGAGAAAGGAAATAATTTTCTAGTTAGCATAATTACAGAAAAAAAAGGGAAAGGAAAGATTGCTTCAGGAGAGCCACTGTGAATCTTTTGATGGCCAACATAATAGGACTTCACCCAGGGTCTTGTCTGACACCTCAGCAGTGAGTGATGCAAAGTCAGTGAACAGAGCAAAGCTAAATTTAAGGAATTTAATGTACCAGGTCCTGTTCTCAAAGAAAGCCGCTATCTCTACGGAGGCATTTAGACATAAATTCAACTTGACCTTGATTATAAAAACAAAGACTATAAGGAAGATGCAGAGATAACATACAAAGCTGAAGGTTTGACGCCAATTAGGAATAATCAGAAGTCCAGGTAGACACACCTCTCCTCACACTTCCTGCATCTTCTCCTGGCCTCCTGTCTGGGATTTCCCTGGGTGTTTGCCCTGTCCAAGCTCTCGGGAGTCCCACTTCCTCTTCCCTGTGATCTCAGTGGAAGTTGGGTTTGCTCCACTTCAGTGAATGAAGTGGACTTCCAGACTGTCCTGGAATCCCAAACTCTACATTTCTTTCCAGGAAGTGTGTGATTTAATTACTTATTTCAAGTCTATCAGTTCTACGGAGAGCAGGATATTAGCATGTTTATGTGGTTTAAAGTGGCTACAGAATGCTTTGCTCTAGTCTGAGGGGGAACTGTCACTCACTTTCTATACCAAAAAATGTATCAATGACTGGAGGACCCCTTTGGGGGTATCATCCTAATTTTACTCTTTGGGTATTCAACAGACAAGTAAATTTCCATCTTCCCACATATCCACAGTCTTCCTGAAATTTTACTATAGTGCAAAGGCAGTTACTAGTGCATGGCCACCCATACACCTAGACAGTTATGTGTCTAGGGGAAAGGCTCAAATACTTTAAACTACAGTTGAGCGATGTGGGGATATGGAAGTGAAAAGCTAAAATGCAACAAAAAAGACCCATGGAATAAACGGACAAGGAAACTCCTTCAAAATAGTATTTGAACGTGTGTGTTCAAAAAATAAGACTCTTCAGGGGCTGGAGAGATGGCCTAGCAGTTAAGAGCACTGATTGCTCTTGCAGAGGACCTGGGTTTGATCCCCAGCACCCACATGGTGGCTGAAAACCATCTTTAACTCCAGTTCCAAGGGAATTCCATGCCCTCTTCTGACCTCCATGGCATCGCACAGCATGGGTGCACAAACCTGCATGCAGACAGTACATTCATACACATACGAAAATAAATAAAATTAAAAAAAAATCTTCCAAACTGTGATTTTATAAAAAAAAAGACTCTTCCAAAATAGGCACAGACAAGAAAACGATCAGCTGTGAGATGTGTGATGGCTGCTTTGTGAATCTGATTCCTAAATATTGAGGCATCTTATGTTTCTTTTTGTTGAAGATCTCTAGTGACTCTTAAAAGTTTTGTGACATGATCTGTTTCTTAGTACATCACATCTCTAGAACTTAGGGACTAGTCCTGTGCTAGAACAGAGGAGATCTACCTGTCTTTAGGTCTTCTTCTGTATAGGTGAAGTTTTTGTTTTTCTTACTACAACTGCTAACAATTTTAATTTAGTTTTGGAGTCCTTAATTTAAAGGAAAGAATTAAACATTCTTGAAAAACAATGATCTGGGACTATCCTTGCTTATTTGAATTACCAAACGAGCTTAGGCCCTGGGTAACAGGAGATTTTACTTTGTTAGTAGCAAGTTGTCGGATTTATCTCTGTTATCTTCTTCTAAGTGGCCTTGACCTCAGTCATCGAGAATAAAGACAGATTTGGGGAGGTACTGTTTACATTCCAGCTTTGGATATAAGAGAATTTTTTTGTTTTATTTTTACTTCTTGTTGGTATGATTTATTTGAATTATATTTATTATATTGTAGCCAGGCCGTGCACAAAATATCTTTGCCTTTGGATCAGCCTGAATAATGCTGGGTCTGTCACTGAATTCTTATAGCTGTTTCTGTTCTAGTTCAGGAACCTACCTTCCTTCAGAGGGCTCATTAAACATTTTTATATGAAGAAGGAGGAATCTTTATTTGCAAAGATAATTATATGTGTGCTGGATAGCTTTAGTGTCAACTTGACACACCTGGGTTGAGGGAGCCTCAGCTGAGGAATTGGCTCCATTGGGCTGGCCTGTGGCCACATCTGTGGAGTATTATCTTGATTGTTGGGCAATGTGGGAGGGTCCAGCCCACTATGGGTGGTGCAACCTCTGGGCAGGTTGTTGTGTATTGTCTAAGAGGGAAGGCTGGGCATGGGCCAGGGGAACAAGCCAGTGAACAGCAGCATTCCTCCATGGCCTGTGCTTCAGCTCCTGCCTCCAGGTTCCTGCCCTGAGTTCCTGCCTTGGGCTCCCTGAGTGATGAACTGTGACCCAGGAGATGTGAGCTGAATAAACCCTTTCCTCCCCAAGTTGGTGTCGGTCAGAGTGTTTTGTCACAGCAATTGAAAAGAAACTAAAACAATGTGTATTGATAGATAAGACCCCTAATCACAATTTACCACAGTAAAATTGCTAACTCAGAGGCAGGGTAGATGGTCAGCATTGGACGGCTGTCAGTCAGGGATTTAAGTTGATGTGTGCCATTGTAAAAACAGTTTTTACAAGACTTCTGGACTACCTAAATCCAAGCAGTCAAAAGATTGACTTGATTGCAGTGTTTTGTTTGCATTGCAAGATTGGGCAATGGGAAAATTCATAGCATAATGTGTTTCATTTCAAGGAAGAAAAGGCCTAGCTGTTTGCTTTGCAGGGAAATGACATTAACTTGGTGATGCTGAGCTGTGGAGATGGCCAAGCAGGTCCTTCGACGCTCTCCTGACACATACAAATGCCATGATGCTTTGCCTCTGCAGAGTAAATGCTCCACGTTCAGTAGTTTTAGGCATTACCAATCATCTCCAACAGCATATGGCATTTTGACTAGCTAATATAAGAATTTGAAGATAACTTACTGGGGGTGGAAGAGATAGCTCAGTGGTTAATGGCAATGGGTGTTCTTAGGGTCCTTAGAGGACCAGGGATTGGTTCTGAGTACCCATATAGTGGCTAAAAGTCTTCTGTAATTCCAGTTCCAGGGGATCTGGCACCCTCTTCTGACCTTCAAGAGCACTGTATGCACAAGTACTCTTACATGCATGTAGGAAAAATAGTCATACACATAAAATAAAATCAATCAATAAAATTTTTAAAAGACAACGTATTGGTTCCACGCATTCCTCACATAACTGAAGACCAGTGATAGATAAGAAGAATGAATCTTGGGGCTGCAGACACTGGGTGCTCTTGTGGGAGACCAGGTTAGATGTCTAGAACCAATATGGTGGCTAACAGTCATCTACAACTTCAACTCCAGGAGATTTAATACCCTCTTCTTACCTAAACAGGCACTACGCAACATAGATGCGCTTATATACATACAGGCAATACACACATATGGATAAAATAAAAATAAAAAATTATAAGGAAGAATGATACTCCTCCACTCCCTCCCCCCACAGGAAAGGGTCAAATAGGACAGAAACCTGCCAATAATTGACCCATGAAAGTCACCAAATCTTATCCATAGAATGGGGTCTTTATTATGCTCATTGAGTGACATTCTGTTGTTATGTCTCTCTTCCAGGACAGTCACCTCTTGGGAGATAGTACCTTTCCATTCACTCCATTCCCATCTCTAAAACCTGCACCAGGTCCCACATGATCCTCAGTGGCTATGCAGCATTAAGGAGGCCATTTCTTGCTGGTGTTAATCCGACAGCCCGGTTTGTAGACCTCATGTGCCAGGGTCCACAGCTCAATCTGTTTCCCAGGAATATTTCTTAAGCTTGTAATATGTATTTTCTTCCTCAGTTTTATGACTGCATTGCAGTATAGAGCTGGTAATTCTAATGGTAATTCTAAATGCAATGGCTCTGCAATGAATCCAATCATATTTGTTGGAGGAGAATTAAGGAGCTTTTGTAGCTCAAAGTCTTTTTCAGCCTTAACTCTTCTTGTTTGTAGGTCAGAAGTGAGCAGGGTTTCAACTTTAATAGCTGCAAATGCCTGTATTCTTCTTCTTTCTCTGTCTACTCTCTGGATATAGAGGATTCGCCAAAGAAATTAAAAAGCTGGTGCAGAGTAAGCCCCTGATGAACAAAGCTTTATCCCTGAGTCATTATGCTGTTATTTGTAGGATGTCTGTCTGAGGCTATTGCCTGAGCACAAAATTTGCTTTAGTGACATAAACTATCTGCTTGCTATACTTTTGAAATTTTAGTTTTTGTATATTAGACTACTCTGGACATAGAAGGGTGAAGAATATACTTTTCTAATAAGTTCGTTGACCTATAAAATTCCTTTTGCTATATAATATGTCATCATTTTTTTCTATTTACACGGAGTCAGGAGTAAAAATTCTTCCTTTCTAGTCTCATATGCTTGAGAACACATCAGTTACTTACTATACTAGCTACCTTTCTAGTGTGATAACAACACAGACCAGAACCAACTTGGGGAGATAGCTGTTTACTGGCCTGCTCCACTGCACTATGCTTATATTCCCTTTTTTAAAAAGAATCCAGGGTAGGCTGGAGAGATGGCCTAGCGGTTAAAAGCACCAACTCCTCTTGCAAAGGACCCAGGTTCTATCCCCAGCACCCACATGGCAGGTGAGAACTGTCTTTAACTCCAGTTCCAGGGGAATCCGACACCCTCTTCTGAGCTCCGAGGCATTGCATGACACAGGTGCACAGACCTACATGCAGACAGTACATTCATACACATACAAAATAAATTTAAAAAAATTAAAAATTAAGAAAAAAAGAATCCAGGGCTATCTATCTAGAGGTAACACTACCCACTGTGGCCTGGGATCTCAGAATTGACCAACAGTTACAAAAATGCCACAGAAGACATGCTTGCAGGCCAATCTGATAGAGCAAATTCCTAGTTGAGGTTCCTTCCTCCCAGGTGTGTCAAGTGGACAACAAGCTCTCCCATGCAATTACCAACTCTTCTCATATCCTTCTCCCACATTCTGAGACTTTTACATGCATCCCCAAAGGAGGAAAAAAAAAACTCATGGCTTTCTACTTTTTCTACTTTTTCTTAGTCTGTTTCATGGATTTGTTGTATGAAATCAGAAGTATGATTCAGAGTATAAGGCTAGAGGATACAGATGAGCCTTGACACTGGAAACCATCAGGAACTAGGAATAATGAGCAAGCAAGGTCCTGGCTCTCTGGGGCCACCTGGGTTTTGCTCTTCTCTTTGATGTCAGCTTTATTTTGAACTTCTGCCGACATTGTACCTGTAGTTCTGCTGGGATCTCTGAACTTCTGGCATCTTTGTAGATACTGAATTTAGATGACTTCATCTCCATCTTGGTCCACACTCTTGAATTGCAGCTGACCAAGTAGAGACTTGGCTGCAAGAGACTGAGTCCTCTCACGTGTGAGATAAACTCCACCATGCCAGGAAAGACTTACACACTGGACAAGCATGATGAGCCGAAGGACCGATGGCTAAAACCTGTGTACAAAATCGCCCCAGAATCAGAGGTCTCATGGTGTAGCTGAGAATAGTTATATCCCCAGCCAAAAGAACGGGCATCAGTTATGGCTTTGCTTTTCCTAGAAGTTTAAAGTAGAGCATTTAACCTCTTCTGTCTCAAGTTTTAGTGCTAGGCAATTGTGCTCACGGTCTGCCAGATCCTCTTTGTAGACTCAATAAGGCTTTGAACTTGTTGTTTTGACTAAATATTTTGATGAGCACTAACTGTCACTGTGCAGATGGTGATAGTTTTATTTTTCAGGCCCCAGGCTGCCTTTCTGATGAACTGAGTGAACAAATGTATTCTAAACACCCAAATCCATTAACCTTATATCAATCCCTACACACTGATTTCCATGCAATGGGATCTTTCCCAAACAGGCACTAATTCCTAAACAATCCAAAAAGGAAAATGCATAAATTAAACCTAATTCATTATTAAAACCATATTTGTTAAGATCACACAACTGCCAAATCATACTATCCTTTGTGCTACAAATGAGATTTGTGAAAATGTGTTTTTAATCACTTTGTTTTCAATGTGCCATAAGTGTCTTATCTAATCTAAATAAATGTTGGTACTAATTCATAGAGCAGTCAGATAGCTTCTTTCTTGGTAGTTTGTTAGTGCTCAAGAGCTCAGGCTACCTCTACATCCTGTCACAAAAGGAGGCCTGGGGTTCTGGATGAAGTTGGTGATGTGGGTGGTTAGCTGCTGCAGCTTCAGCCCTCTGAAACACTTAAGGCTCCAAAGGAGAGTGTGTCCACTGCTCTCTGACTTCAGAGTTGAGCCCCATTCTTTCTGCTGACATCAGGAAATTCAGAGAACTGGGAGAATCTTCTTTACCATTATGAAAATCCATTTCTGTGCAATAGAACACTCTTACAAGGCTCTGTTCTTTAGTAGACTACTGATAACAAATGAATCTAGATGGGATAGATGATGTTCCTCCCTGGATGACACCGTGTGGAACCTGGCGTGTTCTTATGCCCTGACCCATCTTGTACCTTCCTCCTACAGGTCCACTCCTACCGCTAAGTCAGGAGTGCTTTGCTTTCCATTACTGTACAACTTCCTTTGTTTTAGGCTACTCAATAAAGGTTTTCACATTACTTCTCCTTGTCACCTACTTTTGTTGCTAGGCAGATATCTAAACACTTAAATGCCTCAGAACTCTGAAGATTTTCCCCTATCAAATTAACAGTGATTATTAGCTTTCCTTTCTAGCTCTCCTATTCAGTATATATTCTGAATATGACATTCATCATACATATAATTATTTGCATATTCAGATTCCATTAGGTAGTCTAAGGCATTGAAATAAAAAAAAATATGCCTTATTTTTAGTATGTACTTGATGCCTACCAAGTTATCTGGCACTAAGGTATGCTCCAAAATATGTTTGTGGGGCTGGAGAGGTGGCTCAGCAGTTGAGCACCGGCTGCTCTTCCAGAGGACCTGGGTTCGATTCCCAGAACCCACATGGCTGCTAAGAACCGTCTTTAAGCTAGGCATGGTGACTCATGCTTTTAATCCTAGCACTCAGGAGGCAAGAGGCAGGTGGATCTCTGTGAGTTCAGGGCCAGTCTAGTCTACAGAGTGAATTCCAGGCTAGCTGGGCCTATAGGGAGACCCTGTCTCAAAAAGACAAAAAAAAAAGTTTGTTAAAAATAAAAACCTCAACAATCCTTATTTTCATTCTGTATAATTAGTCAGTTCTAAGGAGACAATGTTTAAGCCATGGAAATATGAAACCCCTTAAGAAATTATGGGTTTTGATTCTCAGATTTTTGTTTGGATGTGTGTTTGGCTCACCTATACTCATGTACAGGGACATATATATTCATAAACTCATACATCACCTCACACAAATGCAAAATTCTGGGTTTTATTTTGATTCTAATGTTAAATATTTAGGAAAATTTTGACATATTTAACCATCTTACTGTCAGTTCTTTGTATAAATGATGTTTTGTACAGCAAGAGACACTTGGGGTTTTTAATATAGATACTTAGAAATAATGAAAAATATGATACATTCTCTTGTATCTTTATTGTATATTCAACTCCTTATAAATGTTTTGATTTAACATTTCCCCATGAGATAGAAAACAAGTACAGTTGTGAGTGAGACCAGAATCTCTAACGATGAAAATTTAAAAGAAGGGTACAATGATGCTAACATTTTTGTAATTTTAGTACGTAGTATGTAGAATAATAACTAAAGAAATTGCAGTAGGCTACTTTCTAGTACAGAAAAAGTGCTTGACATTTAAAGATTGCATTTATTTCTCTAAAAGACATTTGTGATTGTCTTCCCACAAGGGGAAAAAAAAAAAAAACCTTAAGCAAAAAAGGAAAAGTAAATCTGTGGCTGTCATAGCCTTTAAAGCAACACACATGCATGCTGTCCTGGTTTGACATTTTGAAGATCATTGTTGTAGGCCAGCAGCAGCTTGGTACACTAGCTTTTCAACACGGTGGCAGGAACAATTTGGCCTTACCTTTTGTTCTTTTATGGGAGCTTTAATTCAGGAGGTTGAAATCACAGTTCTTTAAAGCACTTTGATCTCCAAAGACTAATAGCAATATATTTAGAGACAAATCCCAAGTTATCTCAACACTGGATTTAAATTTGAAATATTCTGAAAACTACAGAGACAAAAATCTTCTCTTGTTTTATGTTCTTTATGGGCCTTTGGAACTGCCTTTTCTTGTTGAAATTCTAGTCTCCTTTGAAGTACTGGTCACCTCAAGTCGATTTGGGGCTTTATATCCAACTGAAAATACATTAGAGTGGTTAAACACATCAGTTCTAGTTGAGTGTGTGGGTAGA
Source organism: Rhizomys pruinosus (assembly GCA_009823505.1). Taxonomy (NCBI): domain Eukaryota; kingdom Metazoa; phylum Chordata; class Mammalia; order Rodentia; family Spalacidae; genus Rhizomys; species Rhizomys pruinosus. The sequence continues at coordinate 6,459,822 of VZQC01012652.1, forward strand.
AGCTTACAGAGTAATGGCCTTGTACCAAATTTCTCTGGCTACTAGATAATCTGGGTTGTTTTTTTTTTTTTCCTCCAGTTTTCTGGAGTACTAAGGAAACACAGCATTAAACTTGTCTTTTAGTCATTTAACTTTCAATAATAGCAGATGTGTGTCCTGTCAACTCAGGTTTCTTTTCACGAGTGTTCTTCAAGGTGTAGGCTTTGAACCAGCAGCTTCAGCCTTATTTGAATGCTAGTCAGAAATGCAGTTCCTCAGATTTCCCAAATGAGAAACTATAACATTTGGGGACAGCTATCTCTTTATTCAAATATTCCAAAAGATTCTGTTGACCACCACCAAGTGTGAAAACCACCATAGGGGCTGGTGAGATAGCTCAGAGGTAGAGGGTAAAGAGGCTTGCTCCCAAGTCGGACAACCTGAATTTATTTCCCAAGACCCACATGGTAGAAAGAGAAAACCAACTCCCACAAGTGATCCTCTCCACCTCCACACTGAGACATGTTCCTTTTCCCTACAAAATAAGTCAATAAATATGATAAAAACTTAAAAAAAATACACAGTCATCTCAACTGTTGCTTTGTTTAACATTGTCTTTCCTTTTTATTGCTATGTTGGTTCATGTCATTTTCATGTTGTATAATCTTTCCTGAGAGGTCATATAGAGTTGATTCTGATGCATTCTGTGCATTAAGATACTCACAAACTTCTAGTTAGGCTTAGGACAAGGAAGGATGTTATCTTTTGATGGAGAAGCAAAAAGCTCACATTATGAGAATGATATGCAGGATAGTGATGCCATTATACCATCTTTGAAAAATACGAACAACACACTTTAGTGTTTAAAAATATATGGCTGAGAATAAATGTGATTATCCATGCTTAAAACAAGACATCAGTGAATGAGTAGGTAATATGAAATGAATATTTAAATATAAAGAAATAAATATTTCACCACAGGCTTTTTCATCTAGAAAGATTTTTTTCCTCTTGTAAATGCCCACTTACTGGACTGAAGGGACTCAAATGAAAAAATAATGTACCAGTATTCTAGATCCAGTATATGAAACAGAAAAAATATCCATACAAGAAGAGAGAAAATAAGATCTTCCAGATGATACAAGTTGAGGCTCCAGATCATCACTTTCACTAGAGAGAATCCATGGGTCATATGCCTTTCCTAAGACTTAAAAATCTTGGCCCAATATACATAAAACAATTATTTGGGTTTCTCAGAATTAAAATGGGCTTTGGGATTATGGTTAAGATTTTTCCGGCATAATTATCCAAACACAGGAAACCTCAAACACAGCATCTTAGATGAAGAAATGAGAATTTGACAAACACTGGAGCAAAATAAGCACCTCAATGTAACTGGAAGAAAGTCCATTTGTTGGTAGTAGAGTATCAGCAATGAGTTCCAGAGCGAGTAGGAAGGGTCTTTGGAGATATCCTGAGTGCTCCACTCCTTTCTGTAGGCTTGTTATGTACCATGGTCTTAAATATCAGATTAAATGTTCAGGGCTATTTACTACAAAAAGAGGTTAGCACGAGTTTGTAGGTCAGCCGAGCATTTCTGAGCATGTGGGCCACACTGGGTTTTTCTTGTCTGGGTTCTTTCGGGTGTTGTGATCAGCTGAATGCAGAGAGGGAGGGAGCCTGATGGCTAGTGACAGAGCATTTCCAGACATCGCTGGCTTTCAACAGCAAGAATTATATGAACCATCAATGCTCTGAGAGGACTTCTTCTCTTGGGGCTGAGAAAGAATGGAAAGCACAGAGCTGGTATAAGGACTCTGAAGCCCGGAACAGAAACTGAACCAAACTCATTTTCTGAAACCAAGGCCAACTTAGATGTGAGAGCTTGATAAACAGAAATTCTTGATGAGAGCACCACAATGCCACACTGAATAGGAGAATGGATATAAAGAAAAGCGTGATTTAACTCCTATCACAATTTACCATACTCACCGATAAAACTGAGATAAATTCCCCAATGAGCTACTGACAATGATTATGTAAGCATAAAAGTGAAGTAGCAAAAGACACGCAAATAAGCAAGGAAATACAGAGCTGTTGTGAGTAGTACAGAAAAGGTAAAATATTGGAGAAAGAACCTTCTAGAGCATGTGGATGAAGTCCGGACTTGCCATGAATATTGAGCATATGAAGGAAGTCATTGTGACTAGACAAAACAGACACCAAGAAAATAGAATTGGTGCTGAATTCTAAGAATTGAAGGTTTTTAAAACATGGAAGAGACTTGTTCTAAGCCAAACCCTGTTTCAAGGCTTTGATATCATAGGTATTTATTCTTGAGTGATCTTTACACACTGTGTTTTTCCTTTCCAAGAGCAATTCTGCTTTCCAGGAGCACTCTCAGCAGGCAAATGCTGCTTCCAGCTCAGTGGCCTCATGACACTTCAACAAAACCGAAGTGGTCATAGCCCCAAGACAGGAGACACAGGACCCCAGCTGGGCCTATTATAATGGTCACATACAGCACTTTCTTCTATTTCCATATTTTCTCTGGGACAACTAAGGAGGATAAGAATGAACGAGTCCATTTATTATGAGAAAATTGTTATGATTAAGCTCCTATGAGTGGGAGCTACAAAGATTATTAAGTTCTCACATAGTAGAGCTATGGAGAATAAGATTCTTCTGGGTAAAATAGCATTAAATTGTGCTATAGAAATTACATCATCTCTCTCAGGTCAGCTTCTGACTGACTAAAGAACATTCTTCAGTGCAATGCCTATATTTCCTAGCAGAGACACAGATACTATTTGGAAACAAAGATAAACCAAAACACCAAAATCAAACATAGACACATACACACATTAAAACATTAATTTCGGGCTGGAGAGATGGCCTAGCGGTTAAGAGCACCGACCGCTCTTGCAGAGGACCCGGGTTTGATCCCCAGCACCCACATGGTGGCCGAGAACCGTCTGAAACTCCAATTTCAGGAGAACTCCAGTTCCAGGGGAATCTGAGACCCTCTTCTGACCTCCGCGGCATTGCACGACACGGGTGCACAGACCTGCATGCAGACAGTACATTCATGTGCATACTGAAATAAATAAAAAATTTAAAAAAAAACATTAATTTCATTCTCTAAAACAATTCCTCCTGACTTTTTCATATCATGAAACATAAGAATGATAATATGTCTATAGCACAAGGAAAAAGATGAAACTGCTTGTCAAGCAGGTGACAGACTGTTCTTGAATCCAGACTTTATGAAATCTGTCATACTGTTCCCAGGCACTAGGGGAGCAGGTATAACTTATTCCTTACCCTCTAGTTACAAAAAAGTTACCAAAGGACAAGCTAATAGTAACAATTGTTACTTTACTTTAAATGAGCAAACTTTTCTTAACTCACTTAAATCTAAGATGGAGATTTTTTTATATTGATCCAAATGAAAGTTAGCCTAGCTTTGGTGAGTAGCATAGTATGGAGCAAGCTAGTTCCTGGGGATGGAGAGATGGCTTAGTGCTAAGAGTACTGACTGCTCTTGAAAAGGACCTGGGTTTGATTCCCAGAACCCTCATAGTGGCTAACAAACATCTGTAACTTCAGTTCCAGGGGATCCCATGCCCTCTTCTGACCTCCACTCTGTGGGCATTGCATGACACCAGTTCCCTCACCAATCCCCCATGTGCAGCAATGCAGTCATACACATAAAATAAAAATAATAAATAAAATAAAAAAGAAAGTTCCTCACAGGTAAGAAATAGAACTGATTAGGAAGGGTTGCATGTTTATATTGTGGTGCTGAACAAAGACCTGACTGCTATAAACATAGCCTATCACTGTATCAATGGGGAAATGAATTAGTCTCTTTGCAATGTTATTTTCATTAGCGACATGTTTTCTTGGTTAGCTCTATGAAATGAGTACATCATTCTTGACATGTACTTCCTGGCACACTTGTTTACAATAGTGCAGCAATCATCCAGATACAAACTAGAAGCATGCTGTGTGCATGAGTTCTAACACCACACAAGTGGCCATGTTTACTTAATTTGGAAGATAGCGTGGTAATTTCTCCTTAAAATTCTGCCCGAGAGTCTATTACAGAGACCACTTTCTTGGTTGTGGCTTTGTTGCTTTAACATGTGCTGTTTTTGCTTTGGTTATGCATTGCTATTCTCTCTTTCCCTTTTGCTATATTTGAATTTGACACCCCAATCAAGCAGCAGCTTTGAGATTATGTCTTAAAAGGAGTTTACTCTTTTCCCAGACAAGTATTTGCAGTTCCTCTCCATGTTCAGGTAACTCTTTCTTACAGCTTTATTGATTGAGCTCTAATTAGTTGATCCAATTTGTGTCATCTCTCTGTATTAAGGCTGTTTTATAGCTTTTGTCTGAGACTAATAGTACATACTTTGTTAATGATACTTTTTAAAGGTTACAGGTATTTTCTATTTGGAAGCAATTTTCTTTAATTTATCATATGAAAGTCTGGAAGTTTATGTCCTGAGTATGAAATATGACTATTATCATTAATGTTACTAAAGGAATATTAAAGAATCAACAATAAACTGGATAGTATAAATGTACAGAAGTAAATATTCTTTTATAACAAACTAACTTTTGAGGACAATATCATACTCTCTGCTCTTTTATCTAGTTGAGATAATGAAGCTTCAGGGCATCAACAGGGAGAAGTCTTATATCGCTTATGCCCATAGACCATATCTTTAGCTGTCTGTGTTTTGAGTGAACTTTTGAGAAGCAGCTAGCTTTGGGAGTTGCGTTTTGCTATTTTCGAAGCACATTCAGAATCAGCTTTTCTTCATACACACATTCTACCATGGATGATAGTAGTGGAATGGGGCACAGGAAAGGTCATTGCACCATATGGAGCAGCCAGGTCAAGTCTGACATCCTGAACCACCTTCCTCCTTGAGGCATCTCTTCAGAGCTTCCCCAACTTGAGCATGGTTGTGGACAGCTGGCTCAGCAGCTCAGGAGCATGTAAAAGTCAAGGCATGTTGGGCTAAGGCTCTCTACTGGTTGTGCTTCAAATTCCACATCAATGAAATGCTTAGAAACATTTGCCAGTGTTCATGAATGGCAGGTACACATGTCTGAGATGTTCACCTAGGACCCGTGGAGTAACCTAGACACTGGGAGTAGCACTGGCGTTGGGGACTGTGAATGGCAGCAGTAACTCTCATAGAATACATCAAGATTTTTTTCCTGCTCTGTTTTTTTTCCCTTTATACCAGGCTCCAATTATAATGACTATATCTTGCCAATTTTGCCTAGATGTTTTTCAACTGTGTCTTCTCTCCATATATAAATATTAGTTTGAATGATATTTTTGTCATCTTAAAATATTACTATTGAAACTCTCCATTCAAATCAGTCTGTCACTGAATAATCAGACTAATGTAAAAATAGAAATTGGACCCTGTAAATCTGTGTTCAAAATTCTTGAATAGCTGCCCTTGCCCAGTGGATGCACTTAGACTACATATCTTACCATGTAAATCAAGCTCCTGTGATGCCCCCAGACTCTATCTAGGCCATTCTTACATTGACTCACATTGTCTTAAATGCTTAGAATCTACTCCTTTGTCATTCATGTTTTAGCTCTTCATGATTCCTTAAAAATCTTCCCAAACATCATTTCCTTCAGGAATATTCTCTACTTCCAGTACTCAGTGACCTTTGAATTTGTATATTGTTTTGCCTCTTTGTTTTACAGTTTGGTGAGATAAAGTGCAATGTATCCCTGTTGGCCTGGGACTCACTATGTTGCTGAGTCTGGTCTTTAATACTGCTCCTCTTGCTTCTGTCTCTCAAGTTCTGGGAGCACAGACAAGTTCCCTTATGCTCTGATATGAACTTAGAATTAATGCATTTACTATTTAATGATTCTGTGTTTTCCTCCATCACCAGACCACAAGCTCTTTGATGACAGTGAGTCTTAGTCTCATCACTGTTAGCTTCTTGCCCAGTACATGTCACAGACACCCACAATTTCTATTTGTATAATACATAACTAAAATCCCTGTATGAAGCAGGAAGAGAAACCTGGGATGAACCTCTGGGAATACTTGTGAATCATGTCCTTTTCTATAAGCTAGATCATAATTCTGTTCTTGTTTTTATCTTTACATCATGGACTGAAACCAGATTTTCTGCTTCCCCGAACGACCTCAAATAGATGGTATCGTCCTCACCACACATCCTGTGTTCAATGAATATTTCTGATTGACTTATAGTCCTTGGGATACTACTGAGATATCACTCAATGTCAAGACAGAGCAATGTAGAAGAAAAATTGGCTTACAGAAGAGATATAAATACTCAGTATTATATTGCAAGGAGTGTTACTGTGCTTTGTAGGAAAACTTATGAGAACATTTGTGGAAAGAAGAGAAAAGGAAAAGCAGGAAGATCCATCCTTTCTGTTTATCATATAACTTATCAGTCATCTCATACCTTACTGATCTATCTAACCTTCCTCATCATCTGTTTGCCCAGGGCTGATCACTGAGATACTTTAATGCACTGGCATATATTTTACTTCTCTATTACTCATCTAGTATCTTTGCAAACAGGAAAGAAAAGCAGATGCTAAACTTAACTGTTTGTATTCACTTTATTACTCACATGGAGTCTAAGGCCAAGTGATCCTTCCTCTCCTAGGATACAGACAACTTTTCTAAGAGAAGCAAGAAGACTTACATCATTCTTGACAGACCAAGAAGATCATAACTAAGTGCTTTCTATAAAATTGTTCCATGTGAAACTGGCATCAATTAATGCACAGAACTATTATTTCTCCCAGATGCAAGTGCCATTTTAAAAATATGAAGATACTATTTCATTGTACTGAGAGGTAAAAAAAAAAAAAACTCAGGTACCAGGAGGATTCTTAGTCAAGCACAGAGAGCTATTAAAACCTTACCTGAGGTGCCCTGTATCAGGGCCTCTCTCACATATTGTCTTATCTTTGACAGCCTGTCTTAATGCAGAGTCTTAAGGACAGAGACAGGTCACAACTCAGAAGGCTGAACACTAAGTCTATCACAGTAGAATCTATTGAAGAGTTTCAGTAGTCAGAAACTCTCTTGTCACTGTATGTGTCCACAAAGCTCATGACAGATGATGTCCATCAGTCAAGAACGGTTTACTCTCTTCTCCTGACACACATAAGGCATTTAGAGAATTGAAGAAACACAATGACCCTGAGTTGTACATTTGTCCCCAAAGGAATATTTCACATTTATCTACAGAACAGGAAGCTAGCATGAAATTAGCCATGCTTAGCTCCAGTTAAATCATCAATTTTGTCAGAGAGATATAATTCCTTACTAGAATACCTAAAATTCTTCATAAAAATTCCTGGAAGCCTGTGAGATTCTTGGTAGAACATGTAAATTTAGAAGAAAGAAATAGTCATAAATGTGGGACACTAAAAAGCATTGACTGAGGATTTTGTTGGACAATGAAATAGTTAAACAAACATTAGCAAAGCTCACTTCCTTATAGTTCATCAAAATAACACACTGTAAGAAAGAGGGTGAAAATACCTTCCAATAAATACATGGTTCTCACACAACTTCATGATGCAAATTATGAAGACCATCTGCCATTTACCAGGAAATGTTGTACAAAATGGATGATTCTGGGTATAAACTATTTATCCAAAATAGTGGATACAGTGTTGTTTTCAACACAGTAAAGGACAGAGCAGCTAACCATTCTGATCATAATCCTTCTGCTTTAGACGTAGGGACTGTGGACAGTAACTCAAGTGAAGGGCAACCAGCACTAGTCTCCCAAGGACTCTTCTTTACTAATACAACTGGTGACTGCAAGAGATTCTGTGGTCTCTTGCTAAGTTGTTTCTATATGATTTCTTAAGTATAGTTGACCTAGTGTCAAATGATATTTTAAAGGAAGTAAAAAGTGGACAGCAAGACCTTGATAAAAGGATACTACGACGTAGGAGAAGATTAGACCTCAGGTTGAAATGATGATTAAATGTAAACACTGAAAGAGAAATGCTATTATCAAATCCCAAAATATTGTTCATATCCCCTGTGGAGATGAACAGGTTTTAATGTTCATCTATATGTCATTTTCTTTCTCAAACTTCATGAATTCCATTGTTTTATGCTTTCAACACTTATAAGAGTTAAAGAATGAACCAAACTAATGAACAAAAACAATCAACTTTACTCTTCTCTCCGGAGACATGGATGCATAGTTCCAAGGACAGCTTTTTGAGAATAAGGTTGTAAAATGAGAATGTGCATGCTATTGTGCTGTGCTGTGCATTATAAAAATAGGTACTGTTATAGATATTTAAATACAATTACAAATATTAAAGCTTGGAGTGCAAGACTGCTTCAAAAAAATGAAGGAATTAGGGATTAGAGAAGCCTCAGTTGTTAAGTGCACTTGCTGTACTTTCTGAGGATCCAGGTTTGGTTCCCAGAAGCCAAATGGTAGTTAATAACTCTCCTTAACTCTAGTTTTAAGTTATCTATCACATTTTCAGGCACTGCATGCACAGGTATGGGATGCAGACGAAACATTCATGTAAAACTTAAAAATTAAAATTAAAAGAATGGGTTGATATGCAGAGGAAAATGATGAGTAATTTCACAAGAGCTTTTTCAGGGAAAAAAATTAACATTTTTAGAAACATGATTATCTTCATTGTTGAGGGAAATAAAGAGAACATGGAACTTCTTTTGAACAAGGAATCATATGCTCTACAGGAGATTCTGACAAATTCAGGGACAGATATTTTGGAGAAATATACAATATGAAAATCTTACAGGGCACATTAGAAGAAACTAAAAGAGTTGGCACAATAAAAGATATGAAAACAAGCACCATAAACCCCAAAGTCCTACAGAAAGTAGGAAAGACAAATTAGAAAGAACAACATGATTAGGAAGAAAATTAAAAGCATTTGAGAATGGAAATGTGGTGGTTTGAATGAGAAATGCTGCCCCAAACTCACATATTTAAATAATTGTTCACAGCTGGTAGTGCTGTTTAGGGAGGTGTAGGAAGTTTAGACTTGCTGGAGGAGTTATGTCACCAGGAGTGGGCTTGAGAAGTCTTCCTCCATTTCCAGTTCCCTAATGGTATACAGAATTGTTTTCTCCTAGGTTCCTGATCTAACTGCCATGCCTGACCATTGCCATGTCACCCCACATTTCTGGACACCCCCTTTGGAAGCATAAGACAAAACTATTTTTTCTGTAGTTTGCATTTGCTCAAGGTATTCTACCATAACAGCAGAAAAGGAACTTATATGGAAGAGGGTCCCAGGAATCAGGTGTTGCTATGATGAACCTGACTAGCTCCATGTGGTTTTTGGAGGATTTGATAAACTTTGGAACTTTGGACTAAAAAGACAATTGAACACTTGGCACAGAGTTTAGTAGGCTATTGTAAAATGAACCTGGAAGACAGTAGTGCTGAGAGTAATGTGGAAGGTAGAGACCTGCCTTGCAAGGTTTCAGAAGAGAATATGGTCTCTATTAGCAAATAGGTTAGAGAATATTTAGATGATAGCTTGCCAAATATCTGAGTAGTTGAGGCTGTTATAAAATAGTGGACATTGTTTTTTAGTGAAAGAAATTTCAAAACAGCATAATGTTTTATGTAGTTTTGTTATTACTGTTTACTCCTCTGTAGGTCTATAGCAAAGAAAGAGCAAGTAGGGTAGAAAGAAATACAAAATGTGCATCTTAAAGTAGAAAACATCACTAGGAATATTAATGTTATTGCCAAAGCATATGCTGAAAGAGAAGCTGTAATTGTTAAGAAGATTAGCAAATATGAAAGAGAGGCCCCTGTTCTGCACTGGGTCTTGCCTATGGGCAAGACCCCACCTAGCTAAGCTTCCTACTTGTGAAAGGACAAAGCCTAAGACATTTTCTGCTTGGAGAAGATAGCTACATAAAAACAAACAAACAACAACAAAAAAACTGCTGCTAACGTCTTCAAAGGGTTGTGAGGGCCCATCCCTAGATGACAGTTAAACTTGGATTTAGAGGTACAAAAAATTCAAAAGGGAGGAGTGATGGGTTCTTCTCCCATGGTTTTATATAGCTGTCGAAGACAGGCAATGTGTGTCAGAGGTGTCTGCAAGCAGAAGACTCTGAGGTGCAAGGAGGCCCTGGGAGGATGAAACTGTGAAAGAAGAGCAAGGGTTGTGGTAGAGACCACAATATGTTAGAGATGCCAGAGTACTGAGACATCTGACAAGGAGAGCTGTACATGGCCCTCATCCAAGAATGAGAATGTTTGTTTCACAGAATAAAGCTGGAAGGTCAGAGCCTTCTGAGGTCCTTGACATTAAAGCCCCAGTCATGGAACATGTAGCTACAGAGTTTGTTGTTAGCCTTGTTGAGTTTGTCTTTTTTGGTGTAGTGTTTCATCACTGTTCCCCCATGTCTTCTTTTTTTAAATGGACATGTATAATGTGTGCCATTGTCTGTTGGAAGTATTATTAACTGGCATTTGGATTTAACAGAGAGTCATAGCTCAAATATTGCCTTCAATCTCAGAAGAGAATTTGAGCTTTTGAAGAGTGTTGAGACTGCTACTGACTTTTAAAATTTTACTAAAGGCATCTTGCAATGAGATGGCCATGAGCCTATTGTGACTGGGGAGTGGAATGTAGTCATTTGAATGAGAAATGTCCTGTATAGGCTCACACATTTGAATAATTGTTCCCCTATTGGTGGCCCTGTTTGAATATATTTAAGTGGAATAGCAGGAAAAGTATGCTAGATTTGACAATTCATAGCCTCACCCTACTTCTATTTGCTTTCTCTGTTTCCTGCTTGTAAAATGAGATAAGATCTGTCAGCTTCCTGCTGTGGCCACCAGACCTCCCTTTTCTGTGTTGCCCCAACCACTGTTGACTCCCTATCCTGCTTGCTTCCACTGTTGACTCTCTATCCTGCTTACTTCCACTGTTGACTCTCCATCCTGCTTACTTCCACTGTTGACTCTCTATCCTGCTTGCTTCCACTGTTGACTCCCTATCCTGCTTACTTTCTATTACTGTGATCAAACACTGACCAATTTGAGGAGGGTAAGGTTTACTTCAGATTACACTCCTCTATCACCAAGGAAAGCCAGGGCAGGAACCCAAGGCAGGAGAGTCAGGGGCTGAAGCAGAAACCAAGGAGGATGTTACATACTCTTTTGCTCCCCTTGCCTGTTCTCAGCCTTCTTTTATTAAAAAAAAAGTCACTTTTATTTTTTATGTGTACAAGTATATGCCTACATGTATGTAAGTGGACAAGTGATATACAGTGCACACATAAGTCACAAGAGGGTGTTATATTCCACTGGATCTTGAGTTATGGATGGCTGCTAGGTACCATGTGTTTGTTAGGAATCAAACCTAGGTCCTTAGCAAGAGGAATCAATGCTTTCAGCGACTGAGTCATCTCTCCAGGCCTATCAGCCTGCTTCTTACTCCAGGACCACCTGCCCAGGGATGGCAACACCCACATGGGGTGGGGCCTTCCACACCATTCAGTAGTCAAGACAATACCCCCCCACACACATGGCCACAGCTCAATCCAATGAAGGAAATCCCTCAATTGAGGTTCCCTCTACCCAGGTGTGTCAAGTTGAGAACTGAAGCTATTACAACTCATCCCTTATCAACTGGACCAATAAAAGCATCACTATTAAACCACAAACTTTCTGTTTCTTGTCCCCAAGATATGATGTTAATATTAACATTATAATATAAAACACTACAACTTTAAATGTCCTAGAGTCTTTAAAAAAATCAAACACTTTAAAAGTTCAAAGCCTTTTTAAAAAGGCTTTTAACTTTTGGTTTCTGTAAAACGAAAAACAAGTTAAATACTCAGCATTTAAGCCAAACCAAAGTCTTGCACTTTAGCTCAGTGTTGGACATCAGTGATTTGCTTATGATCTTCTGGGCTCCAAAGGGCCAGTTCTACTTCTCTGGCTCTGCCATCCACAGTGCACCCAGCTGTCCCATAGATTCATGTGGGCTCCACTCAATACCTGTCACTGGTATTGGTGATCATCCCATTGTCCTGGAATCTCCAAGATTCTGGGGCCTCCATTGCAACTTAGGCTGCACCCCCATTAATAGCAATTCAATCCTGGAGTTTATTTTTATTTTTTTTTTGGCAGTTTTATAACTTTATTTGACTCTCAGCAGTTAGTTCTCATCCACATTGACTGTCTGTAGATTTTTGGCTTTGCCTTCACCGGTGGTGGCCTCTCCTAGCCTCTCATGGTGCAAAGCCTCAGATTTTCTCCATGGCCCCTTCATGCCCTCAATACCAGAACTACCTGGAAATACTTACACATTGTCCGGTTCTGCTGCCAGCTGGATGTGCAGCCTTGGCCTCCTCTGGAGCACAGCATCTGTGTATTCATTCTGAGGAATACTTCACAGATGTCACTCAGTGATGCTGAACTTCTTCTTGTTCCCAGCTGATTTTTCAGCCCCTGCTGATCAGCAATGATTATTCTTGTAAAGTGAAGGTTTCACTTTAGTGGTGCTGGTCTCTGGTTAATCACAGCCCATTCTTCAGTCCACCTGACCAGAAACCACACATTCTCAATTCAAATATCACACAAACAGCCCTATTAATATTTGTTTTCCTGGAAACATCACAAGTTAGGCCTCCATCATCCATATTTCTCTTCAGCGTAACTGTTCCAAGCTCCACAGCAACAGCTTAGCAAGCTCCAAAGCACGTTTCTAGTCCAAAGCTCCCAAAACTGCAGTCTTCCCAGACACATGGTCAGGCCCCCCACAGCAATAACCCACGCTCTGGTGCCAGTTTCTCTATTGGTTACTTTTCTGTTGCTGTGATAAATCACTCTGACAAGGGAAATTATAAAAAGAAGACTTTATTTGGCTCATGGTTCAAGGGGTTAGAATCCTCAATAGCAGGGGAGGCATGGTGGCAGATCAGAAAGTAGAGCAATCATGTCTTCAGGCAGGCACAGGAAGCAGAGAGCTGGATTAGAGGTGGAATGGGCCATATACCTTCAAAGCCCACCACCAGTGATCTGCTACCTCCAGCAAGGCCACACCTCCTAAAACCTCTCAAAACAGTACCACCAACTGAGAATAAAATGTTCAAATACTTGGAGCCTATGGAAGACATTATCATTCAAGCCAAACATTCCCCCTGTGGAACCATAAGCTAAAACAATCTCTTCTGTAAGTTGCTTTCAGTCAGGTATTTTATAATAGCAACAGAAAGTAGTGAATATAGGGAATTCATTTCCACAAGACATGAACACTTATTCCAAAATGGAATTTGATTGGATTAAAAAATGTAAGGATACACGGGGGCTGGAGAGATGGCTCAGTGTTAAGAGTGCTGACTGCTTTTACAGAGGACCTGGATTCGATTCCCAACATCTACATGGTGGCTAAGAACTGTCTTTAACTCCAGTTCCAGGGAAATCCCACACCCTCTTCTGACCTCCACAGCATTGCACCACATGGGTGTACAAACCTACATGCAGACAGTACACTAATGCAGACAATACACATAAAATAATAAATAAAAATTTTAAAAAAGTAAGGATACATAAAATGAAATTTCCTAAAATATTTGGATATTAGCATCTTACCATTTACCTACTATTCCATAATAAATTGACTCCCCAAATTAAGGATTAAAACAACAACTCTTTAAAAAAGTCCTTCTTGGTTTATCATCTGGTTTTGGCCCAGGGATGATAATGTCATGTTGGAACAGCTGAGGCTGGTCAGGCATTTTAGAATCTTCATAGAGATGTCTTAGAGCTGCCTCCTCTGGTCTCATCTCCTGAGCACCAGGGCCTTGGGAGTTTGGACTGCTGCCTTAGTACTGCCTAGGTTATAAGAGTTGATGTTTGAAGAGAACAATGAAGAAGCACAAGACATTTGTATCAGGCCTTCTCATCACTGAGTCATGTGTTCCATATATCTAAATATTCCCACATTTATGTTGAATATTTATTATTCTCATCATTATTGTGCATACATGTGTGTACATGTCTGTTTTTTTTCATTTTTTTTTTGTGTGTGTGTGTAGTATATGTGTGAGCCTATGTGTAGGCCAGAAGTTGACATTGGATGTCTTCATCAAACACACTCAACTTTTCTTGCTTTTATTTTTTAAAAAAATGTATGTATTTTTATTTATGTGTATGATTTTCTTGCCTACATGTGTGTATTTTCAATACATGCATACCTGATGCCTTCAGAAGTTAAAAGATGGTATCAGATTTCCTAGAACTAGAGTTAACAGCTGTGAGCCAGCATATAGGTAGTGAGAACTGAACCAGAGCATTTTGAAAGAGCATTCACTATATGCTCTTACCCCTTGAGCCAGCTCTCTAATTCCTTTACTTTAATGTTTAAGACAGAATGTGTCACTGAAACTGGAGTTCATTGATTTGGCAGGACTGTCTGGCCAACAAGAGGCCTATTCTATCCACTTTCCCAGCACTGGGATAATGGATATAAAACATTGCTGCACGTGCAGATTTGTATATGGCCACTGATATCTGAACTCAGGTCCTCATGCTTGGGTGGTAAGCACTTTCCAGGATGAACTAAGTCTCTAGCACCACATTTTGTCTCTTGTGAATGACTGTTGCATTGTAAGAGGAGCACGTAGGAGGCATGTGAGGAGTTTGGAAAACACAATCTGTCATGCATATTGAAATGGACCAAATGGGTGATTATTACTCAAATGTACTGAGAAATTATGAAGAATTAATAGAATATAGTGAACAGAGATGCAACTTTGTGTAGATGTTAGTTGTAAGGCCAAGGAAATTATTCCTTCCTAATCATACTTTTGGAAGAACAAACAGTGACAAATGACAGGAAATTGAGGCTGGTTTGACATTTTCAGAACAATGATCAAGAACAGGAAAAACTAGAGACTTTTGTGGGGTTATTGGGATGGGTAATAGGACCCCAACTATATGTATGGTACAGGGTCAGTGGTTAAGCACTGGTAAACGTTGTTAAAGGTTTCTAAGTGCTTTTTTTAAATATATATTTTGTATAAGATTATCAAATCTAGACCCGTGTCCCCCACCCTATCCCCCCACCCCACCAGAGCTCATGCATTCTGCCAAACATGCTTTTCATCTCTTTCTCAGTCTTTCTCAATATTCTCCATGTGGAAGTTGACTGTTTTGAGCAGAAGTTCACTGTTTCAGTCAGTTCTTTGATGCAGTCCTTTCTGTTGTTGTTGTTGTTTCCAATATGCATCATTCCCAACTGCTTGGACAAAAGCTCAAGGAGCTGTGCACAAGAGATACTTACAACTAGGTAATTGGCACTAGCATCCACAGATGAGGGATACCATTCATCCTTTGTTTTACTGGGACTGTGTTACTTCACTCAGCATGATGTCTTCTAGCTCCAAAAGCTTCTAAGTTCTTTTAAATGCTCTTGAGACCTTAGTTTGTATTGAAATTTCTTAAAGTCTTTATAGTACCTGCTCTAGACTTTTGTTGGTAAACAAATAAAACCAGGAGGAGAAGGCAACTCGGGTCTTTGAATGGCAGCAGGTAGACCCTTCCTTTAAGGGAACTGTCACCTGTCCTTTCTTTGGCAACCATTGAGCTACCCTCACCTTAGCTTAGCTATCAATCACTCTTAGAATATTCAAACTCCAAGAACTTCTGCAACCAATGCTAAGACTGTTGTCCCAGAAGTCTTTGTGTCATTAGGGCTGTTCCAGATCACCTGCCTCACACTGGAAAGCAGCAGGCTGGGCAGGACAAACATGGGGAAACTAAATGTTACTATAGCCATTTTCCATGCAAGATGGGTGAGTGTGCACTTCAGCAAAGGTCAGTGACTGGTGGTGTAATGTGGGGCTTGTCCTCATCTAAGGCCTGTGGTCTCTCTATGTGGTGCCTGTGATTGGTGGAATGAGAAGCTGTATTTAACTGGTCCAAATACACTGCTTCCCTTGTATGCCACACCCACGCCACACACACACACACACACACACACACACACACACACTATCATCTAGTTGAACCAGGGTGCTGCCCATGGTGTAGTAATTTTAGCTCCACTGAAAGGTTTCTCCAGGCTGGTGTTTGTGTGCTTGATTTCTGTCATCAGCAGAGCTGGATGCGGTGGTGACAGGAAGAGGAATAGCGGCAGTAGCTGTACCGGTGGGAGAGCTCAGAAGAGAGACAGGGGCAGCATCTGGGGGAACAAAAGCAAGTGAGGTGACCAAGTATGGCAGAAGTAGAGAAGGCAGGGAGCCAAGAGAGCAGATGGCAGTGGGTGACAGAATGTGGGTCCTGGTAGCAGGAAGAGTCCTGCTTGCTGACACTGGATGCTGTAAAGGCCAAGGGTCTTGACAGCCAAGGCCTCTGAGCTCTCACACTAACTGACACTAATGCTGTTAACTGCTGCCAAAGACTTCACACTGTTTGGTGAGTGTCAGGAGGCTGTCAGTCAGAACTCCCAATGGAAAGTTTCTAATCTGATCATCTAGAGTTATAGTTTCTGAATTTTAAGAGTGGAGGCCATATTCTCAGGTATTGGAGATATTAAGCCTCTGAATTTCTTATCCCAGGCTGTAAGCCTTCAACAGCACTCATAGGCCCAGAGATATTAACTTTAGAAGATTACCAATTCCTTGACAAAATTTCCATCTGGTCAGAGCAAAAGTTTTCTTACCAGCTGATTGGCAAAATTATGTGGTCAAATTATTGTTTCCTAATAACTTATATCCAGTTTGATATAACTTATATGTAGTTTCATGTACAATAATGACATTAAGAAAAATTTAAATACAAAAAAGCTCACAAAATATATCTTCTGGTAGCTATTTTGAAAAAAAAATATATCCTACAGCAATATTGTAGCCATGGTAAAGACAAATTAATCAAAAACAAAAATAAAAAAAGATGGACAAGTCTTGCCATTTAAATATTGGACTATAAAATAATCATACCTATAAGTTTCAAATGTTTATTCAAAACCCAAATTGGGGTTAGAGAGGTGATTCAGCCATTAAGAGCAATGACCTTTCAGAGTGTCCAGGTTTGGTTCTTAGCACTCACATGATGGCTAACAACTGCCTATAATTCCAATTCCAGGAGATCCAATGTTCTCTTCTGACTTCCATGGGCATTGTTCAACATGGGTGCACTTACAACATGTATACAATACACTTATACACATAAAAATAATGTGTAAAGTATTTTTAAAATGCCAAAGTTCAACAATGAATGAAAAACCAATTACCACTTTCCTTGAACCTGAGCTAGACTTGAAACCTCACATACCAGGAATCTGGAAGGTGGGTTGTAGTAGCGGTCCCTCAGTGCAGCAAGTGGGAAGAATCCAGCAGAAATGACACAGAGGTGGTATTGAAGAACTTCATCTCAGAGAAGATCCAGGGAAAAAAATTACAGCTTACGAAATGAAGGCTAGAGTGATCTATAAACCCAACTTCCTTGTTTTTAACAACAGAAAGAGCAATGTCTCTCACAATTTTACTTAATACATTTCAAGGAACCAAAGGAACAGAGACGGATGGAGAAATCATGTGGACATTTCATATATGTGATGCACTACATTTTCTGTGTCAGCAATGAAAAAGCATTTGAATTAAAGCATTCACTGGGGTCACACCCAGCACCCTCGATCATAACAGCTCAATCTATATTTAATAAGATTTCCCCTATCTGTAATATATACTCTTTTAAAATATCTAGTGGAAGACAAAATCATCTTCTTCAAAGTTAACCCATGAAGGACCTAGCATACATCATTCAGAGAATAAATAAATAAAAAGGGGTGTTTAGTATAAATTAAAAATTCTGAATAAATAGGCCCTTCTATGTGGTGAGAGTGTGAAGAAAGCATTTTACAAGATTGGTACACAAAGGAAACAAAACATCTACTGGGGCACTGGAAAGAAATGTATAGGAAAATAAAACCATTAAAATTAAATATTAGTGCACAGCTATGCTTATTGCAGCTGTCTTCACAATAGCAAAGAGCAGGAACCAACCCAAGTGCCCCTCACCTGATGAATGGATAGAGAAAATGTGATACATCTATACAGTGGAGTTCTATGGAGCAGTAAATAAAGATGACATCATTAATTTTGCAGGTAAATGGATGTGACTAGAAAATATGTTAAGTGAAGTAACACAGTTCCAGAAAAACAAAGAATGGTATCCCTCATCTGTGGATGCTAACACCAAGTACCTAGTTGCAAGGCAAACTGAGCAACATTAATGTTATATTCCTGGTGATCTGAAAACAACTGCACTCTTATATTGTAAATCTCCTAACAGGTTCTAGAATTAACCTACCATTTATTTTCAGACTTTGAAATTTTGGTATATGGGTGGAGGGTATTTTAGTGTACTATTAAATCAAAAGAATAAAAAAAAAAACTAGTTTGTCATAATATTGTGTCTAACTATATATTTAGTTTATGGGAGTGCTTCTTAGTATTTCTTATACAAAGCTGCTTGAGCTTTTGTCCAACCCTTTTCTAAAATTTTATACAGTAATTAAAAGTATCAGGCTGGTGTAACTTAGCCTTTTTGGATGCTTAACAACCATACTTAATGCCCATACCAATTTGGCTGAGGGATTTAAGGGTTAACTTTATTCCTTGCCCGCGGAGGTCAACTAAGTCTCAAGAGACTATGCATGGGGAATCTCTTGAAATGTCCTGCAAATGTGAGTCACCAGTCTTCCTGTGTAGGGAGGTCTTGGAGATACACTAATGGGACTTCAGCCAGTGTCCAGTCTACAAGGAGGAAAGTCTGTTCATGCTTCAAAAAGGGAAGCCTGGTCTAGCAAGACCTGACTTTATCCCACTTTATCCTCGAGTGGATGGAACTAGTAAATGAAACCCAAACAGGTGCCAGGGGATCCCCCTCCCACCCAAAATCCATGTGAAATAAAAATTAGTTCATTTTTTTAAAGTCTATATGAGAACAAAGGATGCAAAAGAAAAAGTAAATGAAATTAACCAGGAAAAGTATGTCAATACCAGAACTATGCAATTAAGGAAGGTTACCAATTAAAAAATGACTGATATGGAAATAATATGCATGATTATAATCTTCTCTGAGGAAGTGGAAATAACAAAACAACAAATATTTATGCACATGTACGATAAACTATTTTGAGATTCCAAAATCCCAAAGTTACGAACTGAAATGGTAGACTGCATTGTTCTCCATGAGAAATGAGTAGGAGAGTTTCACAATAAGACACAGCACAGGCACGTTATTTGTCTTTTAACATAAAAGAATAATTTACTAGGAAACTAGATGAAATTATGAAGCAGCCAAGTATATAATTCATATCAGCTTACACTTCACTGCAACTTTTAATGGAACCAGTCAGTAGAACAATGGTTGCAAAGTTCTATAGGAACAAAAATAAAACTAGATATCTTTCATGCCTGGCCAGTTGCCATGCACATATAAAGGCAAGAACACTTGCCAAGGGGTTTAAATGTGATTGCTAGGGCTGGAGAGATGGCCTAGTGGTTAAGAGCGCCGACCGCTCTTGCAGAGGACCCGGGTTCGATCCCCAGCACCCACATGGCGCCTGAGAACCGTCTGAAACTCCAACTCCAGGAGAACTCCAGCTCCAGGGGAATCCGACGCCCACTTCTGACCTCCGCGGCATTGCACGACACGGGTGCACAGACTTGCATGCAGACAATACATTCGTACACATACAGAAATAAATAAAAA
>VZQC01012652.1:6484636-6513407 GCA_009823505.1 Rhizomys pruinosus
GACAATTGACAAATGGGACCTCATCAAACTCAAAAGCTTCTGTACATCAAAAGAAACAATCAAGGAAGTGAAGAGAAATCCCACAGAGTGGGAGGAAACCTTCACTGCAGATACATCTGACAAAGCATTGATTTCCAGAATATATAAACTACTCAAAAAACAAAGAAAAAAGAAAACAAATGACCCACTCAATAGATGGAGCAAAGAACTGAACAGAGACTTCACAAGTGAGTAATTAGAGATGTCTGAGAAACACCTTAAGAAGTCTTCAACATCACTAATCATTAAGGAATTGCAAATCAAAACCACTTTAAGATATCATCTTAGTCCAATAAGACTGGCTAGTATCAAGAAAACAAATGATACCAAGTGCTGGAGAGGTTGTGGGGAAAGGCGAACACTCATCCACTGCTGGTGGGAATATAAACTCGTAAAGGTACTATGGAAAGCACTGTGGAGAACCCTTGGAAGACTTGGAATGAACTTGCCACCCGACCCAGCCATACCACTCCTGGGCATGTACCCTCAAGTCTCACCCCACAGCAGAGATACATGCAAGGCCATGTTTATTTCAGCTCTCTTCACAATAGCAAGGAGCTGGAACCAACCCAAATGCCCCTCAACTGATGAGTGGGTAGAGAAAATTTGGTACATCTACACAATGGAGTTCTATGCAGCAGTAAAGAAAGGTGACATCACGAGCTTTGCAGGAAAATGGCTGGAGCTAGAGGACATCATGCTGAGTGAAGTAACACAGTCCCAGAAACCAAATGAAGATTGGTATCCCTCATCTGTGGATGCTAGTGCCAATTACCTAGTTGTAAGTATTTCTTGTGTAGGGCCCCCTGAGCTTTTGTCCAAAGCAATTGGGAGTGATCCATATTGGAAACAACAACAACAACAACAACAACAACAACAACAACAACAGAAAGGACTGCATCGAAGAACTGACTGAAACAGTGAACTTCTGCTCAAAACAGTCAAATTCCTCATGGAGATTATTGAGAAAGACTGAGAAAGAGATGAAAAGCATGTCTGGCAGAATGCATGAGCTCTGGCAGGGTGGGGGAATGGAAATTTTTTTTTTATTTTTACGTGTATGAATGTACTTTACGCATGCAGGTTTGTGCACCCATGTCGTGAAATAATTTTTTTATTTATTAAAAAAATTAATCAGTAATTTTTGAGATCAATATGTTTCCATTTTCCATATGTATTTCCTTTCCAGCTTTACCTTAGTCCTTCCCTTTCCTTTTTCACTTCCCCTCTCCTCTTTCCTTCCTCATCTTTTCTCCCTTTGCATGATATTGTGCAGTTAACACACACCTAAACTAAGTACAGTGACTCTATAATTTATTTTAGTTAACAGTACATCCTAAATGTGTATACTTTGCTATGATGATATATTTTTCAAACACTTTGGGAAGAGGAAGCCTATAAAACTGTTCTAGCTTTTTATGCTGGGAAAGGTTTATTTGTGTCATGGTTTCAGGTTATAGTTCATCATCATTGAGGGGAAGTTGAGGAAGGAGGAACCAGAGCTAGCTGGTCACTTTATGTCTACAGTCAGGGAACAGAGAGGAATGCATAACTGTATATGTGCTAGGTGCAACTCCCTTTATCCACTCTGACCCAGTTCAGAGCCCTCTGCCCAGGGAATTTCACCTCCCACAGTGGGTGAATGTTCCTACCTTAACTGATCTAATGAAGATATGTGTAAAATTGACAAAGTTAGCTATCCCAAATGCAAATCATGAATATGCTTTGTTATTGGAGACTTTTGTGTATTTAGTTACCTTTAGTAATCAAATCTTCTTGTCTTTAAATTAAAATTTCTTCTAATAAAATTTATTTTTGAAATATGCCTAACCATTCACTTGTATGTCTTTACCCAATTCTGAATCTATTGGATTTTGTTTGCTCTGTAGTGCTGCCTAATCTGCTCTTTCATCCCTTCTACATACTATAATCCAGAAACTAAGGTTAGAGGAGTAACACACTTTTGAAATTGCAAAAAAAGTAAGCAATAAATTTCCCTGGAGGACAAAGTTTAGTTGTTATCATTGTTTAATTTAATTTTTTCATTTTTGAGAATTTTATAGCTGTGCATTGTCTTTACAGTATTTCCATCCCTCCCAGTCCCTCACCTTTGATCACTGATCATTATTGTTACACATGCATGCATACATACATACGATATATATATATATATATATATATATATATATATATATGGCACCGGGTCCATCTAGTGGTGCTCCCGTGTAGGTGTGCTTAGGGCTGGTCCCTGGAGTTCCTCCTTGGAGGAGACTGATTCACCCTCCCTCAGCGTCCAGTGATCACCTGTAGCTCTTCACCTTAGGTGGGACCCAGTGGCATCCCCCCCGCCATGCTGCCTTTCTTGTTAGACTTTTACACTGCAGACATCCCATTGCAGCTTCCCTGCCATGTCTAGAATGCCCTAAGTAGCAGCAGGGGTCTCGTCCTCTGGTTCTTACATTCTTTCCACTCCCTCTTCATCACTGTTCCCCAATCCTCAGGAATAGAGGCTGCAGTGTTGATGTGTCACTTAGGACACATATTTATTATATAGTAAGAAATCATATCGGTCTCAGGAAGTAACAGAAGTGTTTTTTTCTCTAGGGTCTATGACCTCTCTGGACATGCATACTTTCCCGTGTTTACAGTAACCCAATAATTTTTTCTTTCATTGAGTGGTCAATTCTCCAATTTTATCTTCCCAACTTGACTCTATTTTTCATTAAATTAATTCTACTGGGAAGATTTTCTCATCTCTTTCTAATTGGCTAATTTAGTTTCTCAATTATATCTTCATCTTAGCTTAAAATTATTTCAAATTTCTATCTCTTTTGTGAATTCCTTTGCAAATTCTGAATTTTTTCATTTAATTCTAATATGTTTATGTTTTCTTGCATGTTAGTCACTTCATTCCAATCCCCTTTGAGTTCCTTGAAGTGATTATGTGTGTAGTGTCACTCCACCACACGTGGAAGTGTACACGCAAAACTCGTTCATTGGATGAAAGGGAAAATGGAAAATGCAATACAGCTGCCAGCCACTGTCCTAAACCTTGAGGCCTACCTGTCTCATCTAACATCTACACCAGGCAATGCCTTATCACTATTCCCAGATCCCCTAGGCTCCTGCCGGCTAGGCACCCCATGGTCTAACGCCACACTGTCACCTGTTAGGTGCTTTACAGTCTAAGACCTGCCTGAGCATTCACTCACCACGCATCAATGTCTATGCCACTGGCACCCACTGATTTCCCAGACTGGCATCTGATTGATTTTCCCCAGCCAAATCCACTAGCCAAGAACACACAACCCTGATGGACTAAAATCACACATGCAAAATAACAGCCGGGAGTCCCTATCTGGTGGTACGAAGGACCCATTTATTCATTCACAGCATTCTGTTTTTATATCCAGAGTGACTTCATGTCTCAGGGTCTGGTTTCAGACCCTGTGCCTCATGTTCTGTAACAATCACTAACATCAGGAGTATGAGAACTCGTGAGTGCCTTTGATCTCAAGGCAGGCAAATCCTGCCTGTGGCCAGGTTTCAGTGTAAACAGTCAAGTAGGTAATTTAACACAAAAGAAGCTACAGGTGGTCTCCCTTTTCCCTACATATGTGTTCTTTGAAGTTCTTGAATTCTTCAATCATGTGTATGATTGTTCTATTTGAGTTCTGTGTCCATGGGTTCCTCTGGATAGTTGTCATTGTAGAACACTTTGATAGGACTCCTGGGAACATATTATCTTGCTTTTTCATATTATTTGTGCTTTTGCATTATGTCCTCTGCATATGGACTTTTCTTGGTTATGTGTCTGATCTGAAATTATAACCTGCCTTTTTGGAGCAGAAGTGTGGTTTTGTTTTTATTTTTGCCATTGCTTTGCTGATTTCTGATCAGGTATGAATAGATAGTTGGTCTGTGCTTCAGGTTTTCACATTTGATTTATTCTTGTTGGAATGGACTTATTCCAGTCTGGTTACATGTGTCAGGCAGGAAATCACAGCTAGAAATGTCAATGTGGAGATGGGAAAGGAGTGGGTAGCGTCTGGCTAGTTTACAAGGGTTATCTGGAGCAGGGCAGCACAGTAGGTCTCATATTCAGAAGGAGATGATTGTTAAGGAGTTCTGACCAGCTCGCCAGAGTTTTCTGAAACACATGAGCAATGAGTTCAGGGTTTAGTCCCAGAAGGGAAGACTGATGAATTTTAGTTTATCAAGAAAGAGTAAGAAAAATCATAGCAAAAGGAAAATGGATGTCATTTGATGTACTTTACCAGAGAGATGTAGGCATTGTTACATTGATATGAAATCTGGTAATGTAAACTGGAGAAATTTTTTGTTTCAGCATGTCATGAATTAATACAGATGGTATAGTCTGGGGCTGAATCCAAGGCTGTACTTTGGGAAAATATTCAGGGCCCTTATATGTCAATTCCTTGTCATATTCTAATCTATAACTTTGCTCTGCATGGCTTTGTCTGGTTCAGCCATAATCTGCCCTTTTTAAGTGTGTTCGGTTTTTGTCCAAGCTTTATATGCATATCACATGGCACTTCAAGGTTTAGTAAAATGATAAGATACCTGTATTAAGCTAAATTGGTATAAATACTCAAGCTAGTTTACTAGTGGCCTGAATAGGATTGTGAATATACAGAGTTGTTAATTTTCAGTCCTCTCCTGGCTTGAACCTGACTCCCTGTTACAGGTTTGGATTAATGGGCATAGGCAAATCATGGGTTACGTATGGCTACTGAAAATATACTTTATGTTTCTTGCAAGAGTTGCTTTTGTTATTTCCTTTGACCTAATGAGATAATTTGGCTCAAAACTAGATTCTATCTTCCTGAACCAGCTACATGCAGTCCAAAAACAAGACAGTCTGGATGGGCTTGGTAATCCTTATCAGTTTATTTCCTGTCTTCTGGTATGTGTTACAACACCTGTCTTTCTGGGAAAACTATAAATCAGGATAAAGGATCTGAAAAAGAAAAAGATTGTTCCTATTTGTAGTAATTGTGGTGGACAGTTTTACATTTAAAATAAGCCTGAAATTGTTTAATTCAATTTTGCAGGTTATGCCTGCTTAACATATGTTAAGTCCCCCCTCCAGTCAGTGTTATACAAGGCTGCTTGAACTTTTGTCCAAGCCTTATCTAGAATATCATACAGTTCTATAGTTAAAGGTGTTATAATATACACTTATATAGTTAAATAATAAATATACACTTATATAGTTAAAGGTGTTAGGCTGGTGTAACAGCATTTCTGTATGGATAACCACCATACATAATGCCCATACCAATTTGGCCAAAAAAAAAGTTGGATAATCTGGGCTAACTGGACCAAGACAAAAGTATAACCAAAAGATAAGTAATCATTATATTTCCTTCAAAGTCTGAGAGATTGTACCTCCAAACACTAGATTTTAAGTCATTTAAAGTCATATGAGATTTGTTGTTACCAAATAACAAAGTTTCTTCTCTCTATTTAAGCAACTAGCTAAGGGAAAACTCACACCCACCATGACTATTGAAATTTCCCAGAAAGCAGATGCTGAGTCCAGACACTATGGACAAATGAACAAAAGGAGAAGCCCAATAATGGATGCTTCAGAACCCCTGGTTGAGAAACTCTAATGGACTTTTAAGTTTTTTTTTTTTTTTTTTTTTTTTTTTTTTTTTTCCTTTTTTTTTTTTTTTTTTTTTTTTTAATTTACCCTGTTCCTCTCTTGGTTCCTTGTCTAGAAAATGTACCTGGCTACTCTCACCTTCAGAGGCACTAGTCAAGGATTTTGTTCTCTCCTTAACTATACTTTTTTGGGTCTTTTAGATAGATCCACTGTGCAGGGGTAGCCCAGTCACTACCTCCTACATCCCTTTTCAGCATGGAAGAAGTCAGAGCAGTCAGTGCCCCGATTCCCTCTTGGCAGTTGGGGTAACTGCCTCAGAGGGTAATGTGATAAGAGTAGGAGCTAAAAATTGGCTAGGCAGTTTAGGGTAAAGACCCCCTCAAAGAGCCAGTTTCTTTCTCAACTGAGAGCTGAGGACTTCCTGGATCTGCCAGTGGATTTCTGGTTGCTCTGACTCGTATATCATGCATCCTTAATTTATTGACCAGTAGGTAAATTCCCTTAAAATCATGGTGCTAAGGACCCAGTACAACCCCCACCCCCAGCAGAGATCATTCCATCTTTGAGACACAAATTGTGGTTCACTCTTGTGAACTTCCCTCAAGGATTTGAAGGCCACATAATGAGAGGGAGAGATGAGTTGTGACCCCATGTTTTCCTCATTCTGCCTGACCCTCTACCAAGTCCTCAATATTACATGTTTACATTGTAAACTTGGTGACACTATTAAAGGCCCCTGGTCACAACAGTTTATTAACTACACCTTGACTCTTGGGTCTCAAATTATCTCCCTCAACTCTTCCTACTCCAAGGTCATAGCCTTTGTTACTAGCTTTGTTTCTCAGGTGTGGTCTAAGCTAAAGTCCATTTTTTATTCTGGTACATTGGTCACCTGGGGCATCCTCTGCCTCCTGGCACTACTCTGCCCTTTTTCTCTTCAGGTGTCTGTTTCTCTTTACCTGCAGCCAATGCCAGGTCAACAAAACAACAGCCCAGGTCCTCTCAGCAATGGTCAATAGGGGCTCTGCATGCACCCCTCCTGATGAGGTGATTCGCATCTGGCTCTCATCTATCCACAATTCACAGGAATGAGCTCGTCTCTCCCCTCCGCAGTACCGCTCCTGGCCTCTTCCCTTAGTGGCTGGCCAGTCAAAGATGGGTAAGACTCTGTAAAACCAGGGCAACCTAAAACAGATTCAGTCTAATGTAGGAATGCCAGAGGTGGGGTCAACAGGTTCGGGCATAGCACCTGAACTCCCACTGGACTGCTCCTCATGCAAAATTAAATACAAAGGGTGGGAATGTAGTAGCCAGTATGCTGAGGATTATACAGGCACAGAGCTTGTCCCTCATCAACCTAACCTGCCCTGGGCAGATGAGAGCATACAAGCAATGTTGCAGACCTGGGCCAAACACAAGGACAGAAGAGGAGAGCAGGAATGCAATTTGAACAGTACATAACCCCTTACCTTGCCCCTCTGTCCATGACAGCTCCCCCTCTGTCTGCATTCTCCCAGAAAAAAAGAAGATAAACAGCTTCTTAAAGAAACATTGTTAAATGGTATATGCACATCATTGAACTCATATGCCATGTACTTGAATTTAGAAATCCCTATTTCAGAGAGCTAGGAAATTTAGCCTATGGTTTGGTCACCATGAACTTACATAAAAAAAAAAAAACTGATTAAAATTTAACTCATGAAGACTTAAAATGAAGATATATCAGTGGGATTATATCAACACTTTCTTTAATTTAATTGGACTAATCACACAAAAATACATAGGAATACAGAAGACAAATTTGTAGATATCTCCAAATTTTTGTCATATATATATATATATATATATATATATATATGTAAATTTGTCATATATATTAACAGAGCTGAAAAAATTGAAGTGAAGAGAACAGAAGGTAAGGTGTAGAGTAAGCATGACTATTTATTTATTACTATTTAAAGGAGGTCAGAGTAAATAATTTAAGCCTCTTACCCAGAAAGAGATAGTTCCTGATGTATGACTCTATATGACCTTTTTACACTTCATGATGTTTCAATATGCATTTATTTCAAACCGTACTTCAAATTCTGATCTTTGCCTATGCTACTGATACATAGGATAACAGAATCATACACAGTTGGAAGCTGGGCAGTGGCAGTGAACTAAAGCTCTTGAAGAGGTATGCAATCACAAATGTAAGCAACCAATACTTGCCAGTGAACTGTGCTGTAAGCTTTGATGTTTGGTAGAGTGATGGATATTTTTAATTGCCAATGTTAATAAAAAACAATGAAATAAAATTAGGGGCTGGAAAGATGGCTCAGCAGTTAAGAGTGCCAACTGCTGTTGCCAAGGACCCGGGTTTGATTCCCAGCACCCATATGGTGACTAAGAACCATCTTTAAACCAGGCGTGGTGGTGCACCCCTTTAATCCCAGCACTTTGTGAGTTCAAGGCCAGCCTGGTCTAGAGTGAGTTCCAGGCTATCTGGGGCTATAGAGAAAACCCTGTCTCTAAAATACAAAACAAAATCCCCCAAACAAACAAACAAACAAACAAACAAACAAACAAGCAATGAAATTGCCAGTGTTACACAATGTAGAACCTCTTGGGAAAAGATTCTCAAAAAGGATTTTCTCTATCAGGATGGCCTGATGAGATTGCTTATCATTAAATAAAAATAAAAGGAAAGCAAGAGGGGCTGAAAAGATGACTCCATGTTTAAGAAAACTGACTGCTCTTGCAGAGGACCCAGAGTTTTATTCCCAGCACCCAAATGGCAGCAAACAACAATCTGTAACTCTAGTTTCAGGGGATCCAGTGGCTTCCTCTGATGTCCATGCATATTGCCTGACATAGATTCACTGATGCACATGCAGGCAATACTCTCACACACATAAAAATTAAAACTATAATGAATAAAATATTTTTAGATGTAAAAAGCAGGAAAATAAGGGGAAAAGAAATACCAACTTGTTTATTGATTATAATTTAAATGAATATATTATGGTCTAACAAATGAACTACTAATTATATTACATAAAATTATAAACTAAATATAAGAATAAACACTAGAGATTTTAAATATGACACAGAATTGTTTTCAAAGCAGCAAGATTAAGGAGAACAGCACAGACTAAAATAATAATTAAGAACAAGCATAATCTTATCAACAAACAATAGATAAGTCACTGAGGAAAGATATTCAAAGCATAACCTTGTCAAATTGTTTACAAAATAATTGACTTGCAAAGCCATTTAGAAAATTTGAAAAATGAAAATGATAACAAAGATATGCTAGATCAGTGCAAACAAAATAGAGCACATATGAATGTATTGTTAAGTGTAAATGCAGGCATTTAAATAATTACTTTTTAGGAGTCAGATTAGATGACTCACTCGGTTAAGTTCTTGAGTTGGATCTTCTTATATATCTAGCAGCCAGATACTGGAGCCAACATTTTTTTCAGACACTGAGATAGGTGGACGGAAACAGGCAGATCCCTGAAACTCATTGTTCAACCAGCCTACCCAGTTTCTGAACTCCAGGTTCAGTGAGATATCCTCTCTAAACAAAGGAAGGTGGAGAGAGGCTGAATATAAGATAAACACTTGACATCAAACTTGGGCCTCTCCTTGCACACACACACATGCACACACATTTACACATGCACTCATATACACACACACAAGAAAGCATACATATGCCACAAATAACCACATACATACAAATAATTTATGTAAAAATAGTGATGCTTCAGATTTGCAATTAACAGTAAATTAGATCCAACAGCTTTGTATGAGTATGAGTGAAGAAACCTAATAACCTAATGCATAAAGTAGAAACTACAGAAGCTTAAATAAGAAATTGTCAGGTGCCATTAGCAGTACAGAATTTCAATTCATTGATTTTGGCTGATGATGGATGTGAGCAAAAAGGACATAAAGACATCAGTGACCCCAAGGCATAATTAATGCTTCAAATATATCACATTTGAAGATTAAAAACTATTTAAAAATACCATCTTTCACTTAGGAAGTGAATATATTTGGAAAAAAGAGATGAGGTGAACGTGTTCAGCATCATTAATGATTAAGGAAATGCAAATTAAAACCACTCTCAGATATCATCTCACTCCTATATGACTGCCTAAGATCAAGAAAACAAAAGACAGCAAATGCTGGAGAGATTGTGGGGAAAGCGGAATACTCAACCACTGCTGGTGGGAATGTAAACTTGTACAACTACTATGGAAAGCAGCGTGGAGAACCCTTAAAAGACTCAAAATGAGCCTACCACCTGACCCAGTCATACCACTCCTGGGTATATACCCAAAAGACTCATCCTACCTCAAAGAAACATGCACATCCATGTTTATTGCAGCTCTCTTCACAACAATGAAGAAGAGCTGGATCCAACCCAAATGCCCCTCAACAGATAAGTAGATGACAAAACAAAAATGTTGTACATCTACACAATGGAGTACTATTCCATGGTAAAAAAAAAGATGACATTATGAACTTTGCAGGTAAATGGATGGAGCTCAAGGCCATTATGTTAAGTGAAGTAACATAGTCCCCAGAAAAACAAGCGGTGAATCATTTCCCTCTTTGTGGATGCTAACACCAAATTCCCCATGAAAGGCAAGCTGAACAACATTATTGTTATATTTCTGTTTATCTGAAAGCAACTATGTTGTTATAATGTAAATGTCTCAAGTAATTCTAGAATCTACCCACCACTTATTTTCAGACTCTGTAATTACTGTATATGAGTGGAAAGTATGTATGAATATTTTAGAGTAATATAAAATTAAAGGAGGAAAACGTGAATTTCTAAGCATTAAAAAAAGACTGAGAAAGATGCAGGACAGTTATGGCAGAATGCACAATCTGGGGTGGGGTGGGGGGAAGGGAAAAGGGAATATGCTTAAGCTGAATTGAAAAATTATGTCTGAAATACAGAAAACATAAATAAAAGCACAAAAAATAAAATAAAATAAAATAATAAAATAAAAAGGTTTTTTGGCAATTTATGGCTCCTGCGTTTGCTAGAGATGGGACTCCTGATTGGCCCAGTGAATAGACCCAAACTAAAGGATATTTGGAGTCACAAATCAGACTCTATAGGATATATATATATATATATATATATATATATATATATGAGAGTGCATTACATTGAGTGAGGAGCGGGGGGAAGGTGCATATATTGAAGCAGATCTAAATATCATCAAATCATATTTTATGAATAATTACAAAAAGTCAATAAAATGAAGTTATAGAAATGTGTTATCACTTTTTAAAAATGTTATATTACATTCATGTATTTGGTTGTCCATTTTTTGTATGTGTGTTTGTGTGTGTCTGTGTTTATGTTGCATACCTGGATGCTTGGAAGGTCAGAGAGGAGTCAGTTCTGTCCTTCCATCATGTGAGTTATTGGGATTGAACTCAGGTTTTCAGCCTTGGTAGTAAATGCTATTATGCCCTGAGCCATCACAAGAACTCTCAAATTGTATCTTTGATGCAAACTCTTAAAAAATAACTGAGAATAATTTAGCATGATAAGATATGCATCTCTAACAAAAGTTAAAAACAATACTCAGTGAAAGCAATCAGAAGCATTGTACATAAGTCAACAAGAGAGGGCAGGTGAGATATTTCAGTAAGTAAAGACCTTGCTGGGAAGCATGGGAACCTAGTTCTGCTCTCTACTATCTATAAAAGTCCAGCGTGAGCCGGGTGTGGTGCTGCACGCCTTTAATCCTAGCACTTGGGAGGCAGAAGCAGGCAGATCTCTGTGAGTTCAAGGCCAGCCTGGTCTACAGAGTGAGCTCCAGGCCAGCTGAGACTAAAGGGAGACCCTGTCTCAAAAATACCAAAAAAAAAAAAAAAAGTCCAGTGTGGCAGTACATTCAAGAAATTCTAGTTCTTAGGAAGAGGGCAGTGAAGATAGGAGGTTCCTGAGAACTTGGCCAATTAATTTAGCTGAAATAGTGATCTCCAAGATAGGTCTCAAATAAGTTTGAGAGCTCTAGAGAAGGACATCCTAATGTAAGCCTGTAGCTTCCATACCCACAAGGTAAGCACCCCATCAGTGTACACACAGACAAAAACACCCACAGACACACATGCATGACTGCAAACTAAGAAAGCTCTTATAATCATGATAACTTCTACTGCTTGAATTGGAATAATTTATATGGAACAAAAAATAAATTTCAAATGGCAAATAGTAAAGATACAGGTATAAGCCTTATTTTGGCCATACCATAAGGCCAATATCAGTCTGAATTGAAAGTAAGTAAAGGCAGGCTTTTATACCAGAGAAATGTTCTCCCAGGCAGATGTCCTTTGGAAAGGACCAAGGGAAAAGTGCAAATCTGGGAGAGGTGAAGGACTTTTTATAGGATAAGGGAGGGGAGATGATGACGTGTTGGAATCTGGCCAATTAAGCCAGGTCAGAGCCTGAAGCTGGGTCTCAGATCGAGAGATCTCATGGGAATCTGGAACTAGGTGTTGGCTCCATCTGGTGATTTTTGTGGGCTTTCTTTATGCTTTTTTTTAAAACATGGGCTCCTGAGTGGAAAAGAAGGGAGGGTGATTCTGGTCTACATCATCTTGGACTAAGAATTATGTAACTTGACAACCTCAGGATCATCAGCAAGAAACTGTTAGGATTAAGGGAAAGAAGGTGGTAAACTATAAAATGAAAGTACAATAATCAATGTTCTCCTTATAGACAAACAATAAATTAGAGTACATAATGAAATAATAGATGTTATTTATATTAACAGCAGTAAAAAAGAATGGCTAGCATATTAATGTTTTGTGACTGCTATGAAAAATTATTACAGTTTCAGTAGCTCAAAAGAACATCAATCCATTTTGTGACAGTTCTGGATGTCAGAAGTCCAATATAGATTTCCCTGAGGAAAAATCAATGTGTCAACCAGACTGTATTCCTTGGGGCCTCCAAGAAGAACCTAGCACCTGATGGTTGCATTTCCTAGAGGCAGCCCACATTCCTTGGCTGCCTGCCCTCTTCCTTTTCTTCAAAGCCACCCCCACACCAAGCTCTTTTTGCATTGCTGGTTTGCTAATTTTCTTTTTTCTGTTCCTTCTTCTACCAACTAGTACCCTTGTAATTACATTGAGTCCATCTGGAAAGTTCAGAATAATCTCTTCATAACAAGGGAAAATGACCAACAATTTAAATTCTATCTGCAACCTGAATTTTCCTGTCATTAGATCTGAAATATTTAGTTTCTGCTTAAGATGAGGACATTTTACTCAGTGAGAGGAAGTATTATATCTAGACATATAATAATAAATTTAACAATTGCAAGGGTAGAATGTGCTACAAGGAAAAATTGAGATGTATCAAAGAGGTACAAAAGAATACATGAAAGCTGGGCATGGTGATGCAAGTATTTAATCTCAGTGCTCAGGAGGCAGAATTGAACAGATCTCTGTGAGAGCTTGGCCAGATTGTTAGGGAGTTTGGGGCCCTGGAAATGACCACACAAATTTTTATTAGTCAAGTTTATTTAAACTACACGTGATTACTTGGAGGCTCTAGTAGTGGGCTTAAGTAGGAAGGGGATCTTAAAGACAAAAAAGAAAGAAAGAAAGAAAAAAAACAATGTAACTACTTCACTTCAGCAGAATTTCCAGCTGTGTGAGATATTATTATTGCTTCCCTGTGCAGGTAGCACAGAAGCCAGAGAAAATATTTCCTTAATTATTTTACAATAGTCATATATATTTCTGGGATGAGGGAAGGGGACATATGTAGTCAGATCATGGAGTTGTAGAGCAGGCCTCTAAAATGGCTGTCTTAATAAAACGGAGTTACTTCAGTTATTATAAGCCTGATCTTTATTAGTGAGTTGGAGGCCAGCTGCAGCTACAGGGAAACTCTGTCTCAAAAAGGCTAAATAAATAAATATATTAAATAAATAAATAAGCAAAACAAAAAGACTCATGCTTTCTTGGGTAAGGATAAATATAAGTAGCAGGCTCCTGGATTTGAAGGGGCGCAGAGGTTTCAAGTGTCCCTAAAATAACCTGTACATTGAATGCAATGCAATCCAAGCAAACCATCAGTATGAGTTTGGTAAGACTCATGTTGTCCTCTGAGTCATCTATATTAAGTGGTAAGAATGTTACAGCTCAGACAATTGAGCTGGAACTGACCTAGAAGCCTCTTCCCAAAGACTAGCTCCTCTAGTATCAGTAGATAATATGCAAGGTCTAAGGGACAAAACAAATCAATGGTCCTACCCAGCTGGCAAGCTTATGAACCACAAAAATGACTAGCCCCGCAATTGGTTCCATAATGGCCCTTTTCTGGGAGTGGGTGTAAGTGTAAGCAAATGCTGTCTACTGGATTTCAGGCCTGCTTAATAGGAGGGACATCGTATCATACTATAAACAAAGGCAAGAACACATGGCTGGAGAGGTCTTCCCTTGACTAATATAATTGCTATATTCTAATGAATATAATTAATATATTTTAATATATCCTTATATTTAGAGAAAAGTGTGCCTTTCTTTTTTAATATTTTTATTGAAATTTCATTGCATTTTATACAACATTTCTAAAACCAGTTTAGACACATTTCACCTTCCATGCCCCCCACCCCACCCAAGCTCAGGCATTCTGCCATATATGTCTTGCATCTTTTTCTCAGTCTTTTAAAAGTTTTTCTATGCAGAAGTTTGCTGTTTAGGGCAGAAATTTACTATTTCTGCCCCAAACAGTCAGTTCTTTGACTGAATATACCATTCATCATTTGTTTTTTTAGACTGCATTACTTCATTTAGCATAATGTCTTCTATTTCCATCCATTTACCTCCAAAGTTGATGATGTCAGTCTTTCTTTACCTCTTCATAGAACTCCGTTGTGTACATGTATCACATTTCTTTATCCACTCATCAGTTGAGGGACACTTGCATTGCTTCCAGCTCTTTGCTATTGGGAAGAGAACCACAATGAACATGGTTTTGCATGTTTCTCTGGGACAGGTTGAGTCTTGTTGGTATATACCCAGAAGTGGTATGACTGGGTCATGTGGTAGGTTCATTTTGAGTCTTGTAAGTATTCTCCATACCACCTTCCAAGGGAATGCAGGAGCTTGCATTCCCACCAGCAGTGAATGAGAGTTCCCCATTCCCCACAACCTCTCCAGCATTTGGTGCTATTTGTTTTCTTAATCATAGCTTGACTTACCAGGGTAAGATGAAACCATAAGCTGGTTTTTATTTGCATCATTTTAAATATTAGTGACACTGAACACTTTCTAAGATGCTTCTCTGCCATCTTCACTTCTTCATTGGTGAAGTCTCTATTCAACTCTTTACTCCATCTTTTGAATGAGTTACTTGTTTTATTGCTTTTGTCTTTTTTGAGTAGGTATATATGCTGGATGATAATGCTCTCTCAGATGTATCACTGGTGAAAGCTTCCTCCCACTCAGGGTTTTCTCTTCACTTCTTTGATTGTATCTTTCACTGTGCAGAAGCTTTTGAGTTTAATGGGGTCCCATTTGTCATTGTTGACCTTGTTTCCAATACAAGTGCTATCTGATTTAGAAAATCTTTACCTACACCCATATTTTGTAGGTTACAACCAACATTTTTCTTGTCTCATTTTCAGAGTTTCTGGTTTCACATTGAGGTCTTTGATCCACATGGATTTGATTTTTGTATATGGTGAAAGGTAGGGGTTCAGATTCATCCTTCTACAAGTGGTGATCCAGTTATGCCAACACCATTTGCTGAAGATGCTATCTTTCCTCCATTGAGTATTCTTGACTCCTTGTCAAATATGAGGTGGCTGAAATTGCATTTGGTCAGTGTGATGGTTAATCCTGGGTGTCAATTAGACTGGACTAAGGAACAAATAAGAGAAAAAGGATCTTCGGATTGGACTACCTCAACCTGGATGGCCCACCCCAAATGTGGGCATTACCTTCTGCCAGCAGGCAGTTATAAAAGGCCATGGTAGAAGGAGCTGGTCCCTTTATTCCTGTGGCTTACCTCTCTCTCACTGGTGAGTTTGACTTGCTGCTGTGATCAACCCTTCGGATCCCAGTGTGTACAGCAGATCTCCTGGAATCCATGGGGCCTTCAGCACCAGATTGGGACTACTGAGACATCCAGCCTAGTAGACTGAGCAATTCCCTGGATTCTCAGCCTCTCCAGTGTGCCGCGGCTACTGTTGGACTACTTGAGCTCTATCAGGTGAGCAAATCAATAAAATGTATATAGCTATATATTCATCCTGTTGCTTCTGTTTCTTTAGAGAATTCTGAATAATAGAGATTTTGGTACCAGAAGTGGTTCTAGAGGAACAGAATTGAAAGGATGAATTTCTTTAGTGGGCTTGGTAGTTTCTGGAGCCAGCTCTCCAATGCAATGAAGCCTAGAGTTACTGAAGGCTCTCCTGGTGGCATGAAGAGGAATGATAATCCTTGGTGCAGACTATTTGATGTAATTATGAAGATAGATCCATTTGACTCACCTAACTCGCCTCTTGTGAGGAGCAAGGAATTTAGCGACTCTATATATAAAACGTTTGAGAAATTGCAGAAAAATAAGGAAAATAATGATGTTGCCTGGTTGCTCCTAGCATCTCTGGATAAAGTGATAGAGGAAAATAAGGAGCTCCAGGATTTGAAACAACAGTTTAAAAGTTTACAAGTGTGCTCTGGAAGAGAATCTTCTCTCCAGCAGCCAAAGAGGGAAAGCAGCAGAAAGTCAAGCTGGAGCCCTTATTGTACATTTGGCTGATTTACAATGCAAATTTAATTCCCAGCCACGAAGAATGTCAGCAGTCAAAGTGAGAGCACTGGTGGGGAAAGGGTGGAACCCTGAAACTTGGGATGGAGATGTGTGGGAGAACCAGGAAGATGAGGACTTTGAACCCTCAGATTCTGAGGGATTTTCTTTATCTGAGGAATTAATCTCCCCACCCTCAGAAGAGAATCCACACCCTGCAGATCCCCCCTCCCCACCCTTGCCTGAGGAAACTAATCTCCCCCTCCCAGTGGGAGCTAATGTCCCTCAGGGCTCAGCATTTGTTGCCTCTAGACCTATAACCAGAGTCAAGGCTAAGCAAGCCCCTAAAGGTAAGATAGAAAGTGTAGTCCATGAGGAGGTGCACTACACCACTAAAGAAATTAATGAGTTTGCCAATTCATTCCGGCAGAAGCCCAAGGAATATGTGTGGGAATGGATACTAAGGGTGTGGGATAATGGTGGAAGGAATATAAAATTGGATCATACTGAGTTTATCGATATGAGCCCACTGAGTAGAGATTCTAGGTTTAACATGGAAGCTCAAGCAGTTAAAAAAGGTGTTAAAAGTTTATTTGAATAGTTGGCTGACGTATTTATTAAAACATGGCCTACTAACAGTGAATTAGAGATGCCTGATATTCCTTGGCTTAGTATTGATGAAGGGATTGTGAGGGTCAGGTAGATGGGCATGCTCAAATGGATTCGAAGTGTAAAACCACATTCTCCACAATGTGAGGACCCAGAGGACATGCCTTTCACTAAGTTCATAAGACGGAAAGTACTGAGAGAGACACCAGAACATTTGAAGAAATTTGTTTTTGCTCTATTTCTAATGCCAGATCTTATAGTTAGAGAAGTGGTTGCTCGCTTGCATAAATTAAATGTACACATAATAGGTTTAACAGGACCTCAGGGTAGGCATCAGGTGGCAGCACTGAATCGCAGAAGGCCAGATGAGCATAGTTATGGTAGTTATCAAAAAGGGCGGCAAAGGCAAAACAATGCCTATAATCGCATGACCTGAAATGATCTTTGGAACTGGCTAATTAATCTTGATGTTCCGAGGAACCAAATACATAAGAAGCCTACGAAGTTTTTATTTGATCTGTATAAGCAGAAAAGCTCTAGAACAAATGACAGGAAGTCAACATTGGATTTCAGCAGTAGTGAATCCCATCCAGTTAACCAGTTTCCAGATCTGAGACAGTTCACAGACCCAGAACCTCTTGAATGAAGGGGTGGTCAGTTTCCGATGAGGGAGGACCTTGTCACAATACCAAACAGTTATGCTGTTTGCCTTCCTCCTGTCCTTCCCCAGAGGGATCTGAGGCCTTTTACTAGGGTAGCTGTACACTGGGGAAAAGGAAATAATCAGACTTTTGAGGCCTACTGGATACTGGTTCTGAGTTGACACTGATCCCAGGAGACCCTAAAAAGCATTGTGGCCCTCTGGTTAAAGTAGGGGCCTATGGAGGTCAAGTGATAAATGGAGTTTTGGCTGAAGTCTGACTCACAGTGGGCCCAGTGGGTCCCAGAACTCATCCTGTGGTTATTTCCCCAGTCCCAGAATGTATAATTGGGATAGATATAATTAGAAATTGGCAGAATCCGCACATTGGTTCCCTGACTTGTGGAGTGAGGGCTATTATGGTTGGAAAGGCCAAATGGAAACCACTGGTGTTGCCTCTACCAGGGAAAATAGTGAACCAAAAACAGTATTGTATCCCTGGAGCGATTGCAGAAATTAGTGCCACCATCAAGGATTTGAAAGATGCAGGGGTGGTGATTCCTACTACATCTCCATTTAACTCTCCAATTTGGCCTGTACAAAAGACAGATGGATCATGGAGAATGACAGTTGACTATCAAAAACTCAACCAAGTAGTGACACCAATTGCAGCCACTGTACCAGATGTGGTGTCCTTACTTGAGCAGATTAATATGTCTCCTGGTACCTGGTATGCAGCTATTCATCTGGCCAATGCTTTCTTCTCAATACTGGTTCATAAGGACCACCAGAAGCAATTTGCTTTCAGCTGGCAAGGCCAACAGTATACCTTTATTGTCTTACCTCAAGGGTATGTTAACTCTCCAGCCTTGTGCCATAACTTAGTTAGAACGGATCTTGATCTTGATCACCAGACTCTTCCACAAAATATCACACTGGTCCACTGTATTAGTGATGTTATGCTGATTGGACCCCGTGAACAGGAGGTAGCAGTTAGTCTAGACTTGTTGGCAAAGCATATGCACATGAGAGGATGGGAAATAAATCCAACTAAAATTCAAGGGCCATCTACCTCAGTGAAGTTTCTAGGAGTTCAGTGGTGTGGAGCATGCAGAGAAATTCCTTCTAAGGTAAATCATAAGTTGTTGCACCTGGCCCCTCCCTCTACCAAGAAAGAAGCACAATGTTTAGTAGGCCTTTTTGGATTCTGGAGGCAGCACATTCCTCATCTGGGTGTGTTACTATGACCCATATATCAGGTGACTTGGAAGGCGGCAAACTTTGAGTGGGGCTTGGAAAAGGCTCTTCAACAGGTCCAGACTGCAGTGCAGGCTGCTCTGCCCGTAGGGCCATATGATCCAGCAGACCCAATGGTGCTTGAGGTATCAGTGGTAGATAGAGATGCTGTCTGGAGTCTGTGGCAGGCTCCCATAGGGGAATCACAGAGAAGGCCCTTGGGATTTTGGAGTAAGGCTCTACCTTAATCTGCAAACAACTATTCTCCTTTTGAGAGAGAGCTCTTAGCCTGCTATTGGGCCTTATTGGAAACTGAACATTTGATATTGGGCCACCAAGTCATCATGTGACCTGAGCTGCCCATCATGAGCTGGGTGCTATCTGACCCACCAGACCATAAATTAGGAATGCACAGCAACAGTCCATTATCAAATGGAAGTGGTACATAAGTTACAGGGCCCGGGCAGGCCCTGAGGGCACAAGCAAGCTACATGAAGAAGTTGCCCAAATGCCTATGGTTCCCACTCCTGTTACAATGCCTCCTGTGCTTAAGCATGCATCTATGGCTTCATGGGGTTTGCCCTATGATCAGTTGACTGAGGAAGAGAAGACTAGGGCCTGGTTTACTGATGGTTCTGCACGCTATGCAGGCACCACCCAGAGGTGGACAGCTGCAGCATTACAGCCAATTTCTGAAACAACCCTAAAGGACACTGGTGAAGGAAAGTCTTCACAGTGGGCAGAACTTCGGGCAGTGCACATGGTTGTGCATTTTGCCTGGAAGGAGAAATGGCCAGAGGTTCGATTATATACTGATTCATGGGCTGTAGCCAATGGTTTGGCTGGATGGTCAGGGACTTGGAAGGAGCATGACTGGAAAATTGGTGAGAAAGACATTTGGGGAAGAAGTATGTGGATAGAGCTCTCTGAATGGTCAAAGGATGTGAAGATACTTGTGTCTCATGTAAATGCTCATCAAAAGGTGATCTCAGCAGAGGATGATTTTAATAATCAAGTAGATCGGATGACTCGTTCTGTGGATTGTCAGCCTCTTTCTCCAGCTATCCCTGTTGTTGCTCAATGGGCCCATGAACAAAGTGGTCATGGTGGCAGAGATGGAGGTTATGCATGGGCTCAACAGCATGGACTCCCACTCACTAAGGCTGATCTGGCTACAGCTGCTGCCGAGTGCCAGATTTGCCAACAGCAGAGACCAACATTGAGCCCCCGATATGGTGCTATTCCCCGGGGTGACCAGCCAGCAACCTGGTGGCAGGTTGACTACATTGGACCACTTCCATCATGGAGGGGACAGCGTTTTGTTCTTACAGGAATAGATACTTATTCTGGTTATGGATTTGCCTTTCCTGCACGTAATGCTTCTGCCAAAACTACCATCCAGGGACTTACGGAATGCCTTATCCACCGTCATGGTATTCCTCACAGCATTGCTTCTGACCAAGGAACTCACTTCACAGCCAAAGAAGTGCGACTGTGGGCCCATGGTCATGGTATCCACTGGTCTTACCATGTTCCCCACCACCCAGAAGCAGCTGGCTTGATAGAACGATGGAATGGCCTCTTGAAGACACAGTTACAGTGCCAATTAGGTAGCAATACCCTGGAGGGCTGGGGCAAGGTTCTCCAGCAAGCAGTATATGCTTTGAATCAGCGTCCACTATATGGTACTGTTTCTCCTATAGCCAGAATTCATGGGTCCAGGAACCAAGGGGTGGAAGTGGGAATGATTCCACTCACTATCACCCCTAGTGACCCAGTAGGAAAATTTTTGCTTCCTGTACCCACGACCTTGCGTTCTGCTGGTCTAGATGTTTTGGCTCCAATGGGGGGAGTGCTTTTGCCAGGAGATACAGCAAACGTTCCATTGAACTGGAAGCTAAGACTTCCCCCTGGCCACTTTGGGCTTCTACTGCCTTTAAGCCAACAGGCTAAGGAAGGAATAACAGTAGTAGGAGGAGTGATTGATCCAGACTACCAGGGGGAAATTGGACTTTTTCTCCACAATGGGGGCAAGGAAGATTATGTCTGGAAGGCAGGAGATGCTGTAGGGCGCCTTCTGGTGCTACCATGTCCTATGATTAAGGTCAATGGGAAACTCCAACAACCCAAACCAGACAGGACAATAAATGGCCCAGACCCTTCAGGGATGAAGGTATGGGTCACTCCTCCAGGGAAAGAGCCAAGACCTGCAGAGGTGCTTGCTGATGGTGGAGGAAATACAGAATGGGTAGTAGAAGAAGGTAGTCATAAATATCAGCTGAGGCCACGGGACCAGTTGCAGAAACGTGGATTATAATAGATATTAACTTTTGTCCTATTTGGTTAAGAATGTGCTTGTTCATATATATATATATATGTATGTATATTAAGCAGATACTTGTGTTGTTCCCTTTTGAATGTGCAACTGAGATAAGTGTTAAGTGTTGTCATATTTAGGTTATGAGATACTGAAGGACTAAGTGTTCCTCAAGGACATTACCACCTACTCTAAGATGTAATGTTTCGCTATTGCACATGAGACACTTATAAAGTATTAGGTGGAAGTATGACATTGCCATTGTTCGCAATTGACATTTAAGCATAACATAAGGAGAGGCTATTTATTGGGTATCAAGTTGAAAATGGTTTGTGATGGTTAATCCTGTGTGTCAACTAGACTGGACTAAGGAACAAATAAGAGAAAAAGGATCTTCAGATTGGACTACCTCACCCTGGATGGCCCACCCCAAATGTGGGCATTACCTTCTGTTAGCAGGCAGTTATCAAAGGACATGGCAGAGGGAGCTGGTACCATTTTTCCTGCGGCTTGCCTCTCTCTCACTGGTGAGTTTGTCTTGCTCCTGTGACCAACCTTTTGGATCCCAGTGTGTACTGAGACTGGCAGATCTCCTGGAATCCATGGGGCCTTCAGCACCAGATTGGGATTACTGAGACATCCAGCCTTGTGGACTGAGCAGTTCCCTGGATTCTCAGCCTCTCCAGTGCAGCACAGCGACTGTTGGACTACTTGAGCTCTGTCAAGTGAGCAAATTAATAAATTGTATATAGCTATATATTCGTCTTGCTGCTTCTGTTTCTTTAGAGAACCCTGACTAATACAGTCAGGTTTGGATCTTCAGTTTTGTTCCATTGATCTATGTGTCTGTTTCTTTGCCAGTACCAAGCTGCTTTTATTGCTACAGCCCTGTAATGTAGTTTGAAGTCTGGTATGATTATCCTCCCTGTGTTGCTCTTTTTGCTCAAGGTTGCTTGGCTATCTGGGGTCATTTGTTTTTCCATATGAATTTAAGGTTGTTGTTTTTTTCCTGAGTCTGAGAAGAAACTCATGGGGAGTTTGATTGCAATTACTTTGAATCTGTTATTGTTTGGGGTAGGATAAACATTTTTACTATATTAAATTTTCCAATCCATGAGCATGGGAGGTCTTTCCATCTTCTGGTATCTTCTTCAATCTCCTTCTTCAGGGATTTAAATTTTTTATTGTAGAGATTTTTGGTGTCTTTCATTAAGTATGTTCCAAGGTATTTTTTTTCTATGCATTGTGAATGGGAAAGTCTCCTCGTATTCTTTATCCATTTGTTTATTGTTGGTGTAAAAAAAGGCTACTGATTTTTTTTAGGTTAATTCTGTATCCTGCCACTTTCCTGATCCTTGATCATTTCTAGTAGTTTCCTGGTGGAGTTTTTTTGCATTCCTTATGTAAACTATTATATCATATGTAAAAAAGAAATAGTTTGAATTCCCCTTTTCCAATTAATAGTCCTTTAATTTCCCTTTATTGTCTTATTGATCTAGCAAGCATTTCAATAACTGTTTTGAAGAGGAGTCAAGATAGGGGGCAGCCTTGCAGGGTTCCTGATTTTATTGGGAATCCTCCTGTTTTTTTCCATTTATGGTGATGTTGGCTGTGGGTTTGTTGTATATGGTTCCCTCCAGTCAAATTCCCTCTAGGACTTTAAACATGAAGGCATGCTGGATTTTGTCAAAAGGTTTTTCCATGTTGATTGAGAAGATTATGTGGATTTTCTTGTCTTTCATCCCATTTATGTGCTTTATGTCATTTATTGATTTACAGATGTTGACCTATCC
Organism: Rhizomys pruinosus; assembly: GCA_009823505.1. Taxonomy (NCBI): domain Eukaryota; kingdom Metazoa; phylum Chordata; class Mammalia; order Rodentia; family Spalacidae; genus Rhizomys; species Rhizomys pruinosus. The sequence goes on from VZQC01012652.1 coordinate 6,507,692, forward strand.
CTGCAACTCTGGCATACATCTGACTTGGTCTTGGTGAATGATCTTTTTGATGTGGGCTTATATGCAATTTGTGAGTATTTTGTTGAGAATTTTTGCATCTCTGTTCATTAATGAAATGGGCCCATAGTTTTCTTTTTTTGGTTGTATCTTTGCCTGGTTTTGGTGTGAGAGTGATACTGGCTTCGTACAAAGATTTTGGGAGATTTTCATCTGTTTCTATCCTTTTGAACATTTTTTGTAATAGTGGTGTATGTCCTTTTTAAATGTTTTATAGAACTCTGCCATAAATCCATCTGGGTTTAGGCTTTTTTTAGTTGGGAGGTTTTGAATTACTATTTTAATTTCCTTATAAGTTATGGGTCTGTGTAAACTGTCAATATTTTCTTGATTAAGCTTTAGTGAACTCCAGGATTTCCAATAGTCATTCATTTCTCTTAGGTTTTCAAATTTAGTGGATTACAGATTTTTAAAATATTCTCATGTGATTGTCTGAATGTTTTTGTTCTGTCCTGGTATTTCCTTTTTCATCTCGAATTCTATTCATTTGGAATTGCTCTTTCTTTCTTTTGGTCAACTGGGCTAGAGGTTTATCCATCTTGTTAATCTTTTCAGAGAACCAGCTTTTGGATTCATTGATTATTTGAATTGTTTTCTTTGTTTCTATTTCATTGATCTCTGCTCTAGTTTTTGTTATCTCATCTTGTCTTTTGGGTTTAGGATTCATTTGTTGTTGTCTCTCAAGTGTTTTTAGCTGCAGCGTTATATGATTTATTTGTATTCTTTCTTTTTTTAAAATGTAGGCACTTAGCGCTATACATTTCCCTCTTAGGACTACTTTTAAATTATCCCATAGGTTTTGTTGTGTTGTATTGTCTTTTTCATTTGGTTTCAGGAATAATTTTCTTTCTTTATTTCTTCCTTGACCCATTAATTAGTCAGGAGTGTGTTTTTAATCTCCATGTGTTCTTGTAGATAGTAAGGCTTCTTTTGGAGTTGATATTGAGCTTTGTTACACTGTAATCTGATAGAATGTGTGGGAATATTTCAATCATCTTGTTTGTGTTGAGTTTTTTTTTTTTCTGTGTTCCATTATGTGGTCTATTTTGGAGAATGTTCATGGGGTACTAAGTAGAAAGTATATTCTTTGGTGTTTGGGTGGAATATTCTGTAGATGTCTGTGAGGTCCATTTGGTGTTTTGTGTTGTTCAGTTCATATGTCTCTCTGTTTATTCTTTGTCAAGTTTATGTGTTCAAAGGGCTCAGTGGGGTATTGAAGTCCCCTACTATTATTGTGCTGGGATTAATTTGTGCCTTGAGTTCCTGCAGAGTTGTGCTTATAAAGTCCAGTGCACTAGAGTTTGATGTGTTTATATTCATGATTGTGAAATCTTCCTGGTTAAATATTCCTTTGCTAAGGATATAATGGCCCTATCTCTCTCTTCTGATTAGATTTACTCTGAAGTTTCTGATATTACAATAGCAACTACTGCTTGCTTTTTGGGACCATTTGCTTGGAATTTTTTTCCATCCTTTCACCTTAAGTTGGTGCCTGTCCTTGAAGGTGAAATGGGTTTCACACAGACAACATATAGATTGATTCTGTTTCCTAATCCATATTCCCAGTCTATGTCTTTTGATTAGGGATATTAGACCATTAATATTTAAGGTTATTATTGAGAGATGTGTGTTGCTTCTTTTCACCTTATTTTCTGCTTGCATTCTTGGTCTAGATTTTATTTCTGTAATTATACTTTTGTTAATTACTCTTTCTAGCTGCTTGGGGATAGTTGCTCCTTTCCTCTTTCCTTTGAATTGCTTTGAGTATTTTCTGGAGTGTTGGTTTTCTGCACATGTATTCCTTCATTTTGTTTATATTATGAAATATTTTTCTTTCTACTTCAGCTATAATCAATATTTTTGCTGAGTATAATAATCTGGGTTGGCATCTGGGTTGTTTAGTACTGGAAATACTTTGGTCCATGCTCTTCTGGCTTTCATCATCTGCACTGAAAAGTCAGCTGTAATTCTATTGGTTTGTCCCTATATTTGTAACTTGTTTTTCTCTTGTGGCTTTCAGTACTTTTTGTTTTGGGTGTCTAGTGTTTTAACTATAATATGGAGTGGTGAATTTATTTTCTGATCTTGTCTCTTTGGTGTTCTGTATGTTCTGTATGGGTTTGTCTTTTTTCAGTTTGGGGAAATTGTCTTCTATTATTCTATTGAAGATCTGATCAATACCATTGTCCTGGGTTTCTTCTTCTTTCTCTATCCCTATGATGGAGAGGATTGTTTTTTTCATAGTGTTCCACATTTCCTGATTGTTCCACTCTTGTGTTTTTTTATTGTTTCAAAACTTTGCTTGAGCATTCTATTTCTTCAATTTTATCTTGCAGTCTTGATATTCTATTTTCTGCTGCCTCCAATCTGTTACTGATGCTTTCTCCCATCCATTCCTGCTGATTGGATGAGTATTCAATTTTATTTTTCATTTCATCCAGTGATTTCTTTAGTATTTCCAATTCCTTCAGGAGTTTGTCATCTCCTTTTAGATCCTTTATTTGCTCATGTTAAAAAATGTTGCATTAGATTCTACAGCTACTGCTTTAGTCAACATTGTTGGTCAATTTCCTTTTTCATTTCAGTGTGAAATCTTTTCAGTGTTTCCACTTTGTTCCTGAGTTTCTCATTTTTCCCCTTTAGTTCTTTTATTTCTTCTTTACATTCTTTGATTTCATTGAGTATGTCTATGGTTGTTCTTCTAAGATCTGTGTTCTGGGTTACCTCCAGGGAGATCTCATTGTAGGACTCTTTTGTAAGAGTGGTAGAGTTTGGTGGGGATTTATTATGTGCTTTTTCCAGTGTTATTTTTTCCTTGTATTTCTGGCATGTGGGTTTTTTTTGGGGGGGTATTCTGATGTGAATTTCAAATGTTTCTTTGCTGAGTTGAAGGCTCACTTTTCTTGTTTCCTTTAGATGCCTTCCTTTTCTTCTCCTTGTTTATGGAGGACTGGTTGATCTAGGTTTTTACTTTTTGTCTTGTACTGGAAGAATGAGCTAGCTCCTGCCCTTCTGGTCTGGAGCTTCTTCAGAGATCCAGGCAAGTAACAATCAGGTCAGCTTGAACTTCATGCCATGTGATGTGAGTCTATCAGTTCCCATGGCCTGGCTGTAAGCTTCTGTAGTGGCCTGTAGGGGCCAGGCTGCTCTCCTGGATACTCTGCCTGATGGTCTTAGAGTTCCACCTGGTTCAGCATACCTGTGTAGGCCTGCCTAGGCTGGGTTGCTCTGCCAGGTAGATTGGGAGCTGGAGCCACTGTTTGTTGTGCGAGATCCACTAGGAACCACCACTGCTACCAGGCTGCCATGTGAGCCTACTGGGGCTAAGCTGCCCAGGGTGGGTGGGGATGGCGTCCTCCTCTGCTGTTACTGTGAAATGTGTGCCTTTCACCATTCCTCAAATAAGCTTCCTTTTGCAATAGATCGAAGCTGTTATGGTGTACCACAATTGCTTAAACACAGAGAATAAGTGACAGTGAGTTGTCCAGCTCTAACTGATACATGTAGAATGCTACCTCTATGGATAAAGATCAGGGAACATCACAGAAGATGGGGTGGAAAGAATTTCAGATCCAGAGGAACAAGATACCTGCTGCTTGTTAATGCTTTCTAGACATGATAGGGAAGCTGCACCAATGTCATATCCAAAGTATGGAAGTCTAACAAGATCTGCATAATGACAAAGCCAGTTAACATGCCAAGGCAGATGGGAAAAATGTCCAGGGTCCCACTTCAAAATGAAGATCTGCTGGGCATCACGGCACACACCTTTAATCCTAGCACTTGGGAGGCAGAGGCAGGTGGATCTTGTGAGTTCAAGGCCACCCTGGTCTACAGAGTGAGTCCCAGGCCAACTGGGGCTACAGGGAGACCCTGTTTCAAAAAGAACAACAACAACAACAACAACAACAACAACAAAAATTGAAGATCTTGAGGCAGTAAATGAATGCCGAGGGAGGGAGAATCAGTTTTCTTTAGGGACTATTTCCCTGGGATTATCTTCTTCGAACTATGCAGGCTTAAATATAAGTACACACAAGCACCACTCAATGGACTTAGTGTATTATGTACATATATGTTAGCTCTGAATGTTTATGAGCAGGAAAGGGTTCCTTTTGCCTTTTGCCCGTACACAGAGAACATACCAAATGTCTTCAACTTTTAAGGACAGGAATGAAAGCATTAAAAATATTATAAGATTTCATGGTTAAAATGTTGCAATCTCAGGAATGAGAGAAGTCACTTGTAAACATAAAAAGAAATCCAGAAACCATAAAAATATGACTGAATATTTAAATGACAATCATAACAATTGCAATGAAGAAATAAAATGGAAAAAATTTATGAGTAAATTCATAACCAAATATGATAAGGCTATTTAAGACACAGATGTCATTTTTAAATAGTGAAATACTATAAAATGTTAACTGTCTATCAATGAGGAATTAGTTAATTATAGTTTCATTCATTGAACAGTAAATAATAAATACTTAGAAGCCACTTTGCTGAAGCTGTTAATCATTTCTAGGAGTTTTCTGGTGGAATTTTTAGCATCGGATATTATATTTTTTTAAGTGTACATGCACACCCAGGCACATATGCAAACTCATTCCATTAGTTTTTATTGGGAGAATTAGTGGGGAATGGGATTTGGAACAAGAGGAAAGTCAGATTTTTATTATAATACATGAGATCATATGGTTCTAAAATATTGAACTCTATGATTATATTACAAAATTAAAATATGACTTATGGATAAGAATATGGACATGTAAATAAACCACAGACAAAAACTCATTTAAATTATAAATAAGGTAAGTAATTTATTAAAATATGCCATTAGTATGATTATTACTGAAATATTATTATTATGTCTTAAAATTAATAAGCTAGGATTAGGGATTCAAAAATAATCATGGAAGCTGGATACAGAAGGTTCTGAGAAAGAAGCAGTGTGCTCACACTTCTTTCTGTGTCCCTCACGGAATCATTCTTTTTTTGTTTTTTAACAATTTTTTAAAATTTATTTCTGTATGTGTATGAATGTACTGTCTGCATGTAGGTTTGTGCACCCGTGTCGTGCAATGCCGCGGAGGTCAGAAGAGGGTCTCGGATTCCCCTGGAACTGGAGTTCTCCTGGAATTGGAGTTACAGACGGTTCTCAGCCGCCATGTGGGTGCTGGGGATCGAACCCGGGTCCTCTGCAAGAGCAGTCAGTGCTCTTAACCGCTAGGCTATCTCTCCAGCCCCCACATATACCATTTTCTTTCACAAACCAATCCAGTAATTCTGAATCCAAGAATATGTCACTTTTTCCTTAGCCTGCGGGAAATGTCATTTGAAATGCAATGAACTAGCTATCCCAGTGGCTATAATATCAACCACAACAAATGCTGCTAAGGATGTAGATAAAGGGAAACTCTCATACACTGTTGGTGGGGATGCGAAGTCATACTGTCATTATGAAGAACAAGATGGAAACTGATCAAAAAAAAGATCTACCATGGAACTCAATTATCCCAATCCTCAGTATAGAACCAAAAAACACCTGAATCCTAATGTTAAGTGTGGTACTAGTCACCATAAACAAGACATTGACTTAGTCTAGGTGCCCATCAAGGGAGGAATGAAGAAAGTAATATATATATATATATATATA
>VZQC01012652.1:6515290-6591487 GCA_009823505.1 Rhizomys pruinosus
TCTTTTTTTTTTTTTTAGGAGACGCTAAAGTTTGCAGGCCTGATGCCGGGGGCGCGGCCTCAGGAAATGCACTCCTTTTGGTTTTTCAACCACCAGTTCCATCCATTCGAGGACACAGTTAGGCCTTGGTAGACCAAGGTTCTCTTTTTGAAGCATGAGCAAACTTTTCTCTTTATAGGCTAGACACTGGCTGAAGTCCCACTGGTGGATCTCCAAGACCTCCCTGCACAGGAGGACTGGTGACTCACATTTGCAGGACATTTCAAGAGATGCCTCCATGCATATTCCCCTGGGACTTAGTTGAACTCTGAGGGCAAGGAACAAAGTTATTCCTTAGGTTCCTTAGCCAAATTGGTATAGGTATTTAATATGATCATTAAGTACCCAGAAAGGCTAAATTACACCAGCCTGATTCATCACACCTATACTAAAATTGTATCTTCTGAAAACAAATTGTGTGTTATTTCCATATTTCTTGATTCACCGTTTTCCATTTTAATTTCATGTTACTCTAAAATATGTACACATGTCCACCATCATATACCAAAAATCCATAGTCTGAAAATAAATGGTAGGTTAGTTCTAGGACCTGTCTAGGGGATTCATAATATGAGAGCACGTTTGTGTTCAGATTGTGAGGAATATAGCATTAATGTTGCTCAGTTTGCCTTAGAACTAGGTAATTCAAGCTAGCATCCACAGATAAGGGATACCATTCATCTTTTGTTTTTCTGAGACTGTTACTTCACTTAACAAAATATGTACTAGTTCCATCCATTTACCTGCAAATTTCATGACATCATCTTTCTTTACCGCTGCATAGAACTCCATTGGGTAGATGTACCACATTTTCTCTATCCACTCTTCGTCTGTTGAGGGGCATTTGGGTTGGTTCAAGCTCTTCACTATTGTGACGAGAGCTGCAATAAACATGGCTGTACATGTATCTTGGAGGTAGGATGAGGTTTGTGGGTATATACCCAGAATTGGTATGGCTGGGTCAGGGGTCAGCACAACTTAGACACAGTACTTTATGTATTCTTGACGTTAATGCTCTGTCAGATGTATCACTGCTGAAGACGCTATCCTTCTTCCACTGAGGTTTTTTTTTAGCCCCTTTGTCAAATATGAGGTGGCTGAAATTGTATAAACTAGAGTTGGATCTTCAATTTTGTTCCATTGCTCAACAGGTCTTTTTTTGTGCCAGTACCAGACTGTCTTTATGACTATAGCCCTGTAATTTGCTAGAAGTCTGGTAGAGCAATCCCCCCTGTATTGCACTTTTCACTCAGGGTTGCTTTAGCCAATTGGGACCTTTTGTTTTTCCATATGAATATAAGGATTTTTTTCAAAGTCTGTGAAGAAACTCATGGGGATTTTGAATGGGATTGCATTGAATCTGTATATCAATTTGGGTAAAATGGACAATTTTAGTATATTAATCTTTACAATCTATGAGCATGGGAGGTATTTCCATGTTTTGATGTCATTTTCAATCTCCTTCTTCAGAAGTTTACAATTTTTGTTGTAGAGATATTTGGTATCTTTGGTTAGGTTTGTTCCCAGGTATTTTTTTTGAGGCTATTGTGAGTGGGAAGGTCTTCTTAAATTCCTTCTCCACTTTTTCATTATTGGTGTAAAGTAAGGCTACTGATTTTTTCTAGGTTAATGTTGTATCCTGCCACTTATTGAAACTCTTAATCATTTCTAGGAGTTTTGTGGTGGAGTTTTTAGCATCCTTTAAGTAAACTATCATTTCATGTGGGAAAGGGAATAGTTTAACTTCCTCTTTTCTGATTAGTACTCCTTTAATTTGCTTCTCTTGTCTTATTGCCCTAGCAAGCATTTCAGGCACTATGTTGAAGAGGAGTGGCAATAAGGACCAGCTTTGCCCGGTTCCCACCCTTAAGGGGAATGCTTCCGGTTTTTCTCCATTTAGGATGATGTTGGCTGTGGGTTTGCTATATATATATGGCTTTGATCATGGTGAGGATTGTTCCCTTCCATCCAATTCCTTCTAGAACTTTAAACATAAAGGGATGCTGGATCTTGTCAAAGGCTTTTTCTAGATCAATTGAGATGATCTTGTGGTTTTTGTCTTTCAGTTCATTTATGTGTTTTATGATATTTATTGATTCGCACATGTTGAACCATCCCTGCATCTCTGCCATGAATCCAACTTGATCATGATGGATGATCTTTTTGATGTATGCAATTTTCAAGTATTTTGCTGAAAATTTTTGCATCTATGTTCAATCATTAATGAGATGGGTCTATAGATTTCTTTTATGGTTATGTCTTTGCCTGGTTTTGGTATTAGAGTGATGCTGGCTTCATAGAAGGAATTTGGGAGAATTCCCTCTGCTTGTATCCATCTGAACAGTTTGAGTAGTAAATGTTACAAGACCTCTTTAAAAGTTTTATAGAATGCTGCTTTGAAACCATCTGAGCCCAGGCTTTTTCTAGTTGGGAGATTTTTTTATTAGATCTTCAATTTCCTCAAATGTTACAGGTCCGTTTAAACTGTCAATCTCTTCTTGGTTAAGCTTTGTTGGCTCCCATGATTTCAGATATTCGTCCATTTCTCTTAGGTTTTCAAATTTAGTAGAGTATAGGTTTTTGAAGTATTCTCATATGCTTTTCTGTATCTTTTCTTTGTCTGTTGTGAATTTTATCCACTTTCTTTTTTTTTTTTTTTTTTTATTTGGTATTTTTGAGACAAGGTCTACCCTTAGTCTCAGCTGGCCTGGAGCTCACTCTGTAGACCAGGCTGGCCTTGAACTCACAGAGATCCACCTGCCTCTGCCTCCCAAGTGCTAGGATTAAAGGCGTGCGCCACCACACCCGGCCCGATGTTTCCACTTTCATCATGAATACTACTTATTTCGAGTTGCTCACTCTTTTTTTTTTTTTTTGTTAACTGGACTAGAGGTCTGTCTACTTTGTTTATCTTTTCAAAGAACCAGCTTTTGGAGTCCTTGGTTTTATATATTGTTTTCTTTCTTTCTATTTCATTGATTTCTGCTCTGATTTGTTGTTGTCTCTCAAGTGTTTTTACTTGCAGTTTTAAACTGTTTATTGTTCCCTTTCTGTTCTTTTGATGTGGGAACTTAGGGCTATAAATTTCCCTCTTAAAATGTGTTCAACATCATTGATAATTAAGGAAAAGGAAATTAAAACCACTCTCAGATACCATCCCACTCTGATAGGACTGGCTAAGATGACTCATCCACTGCTGGTGGGAATGTAACTTGTACAACCTTTATGAAAAGCGGTGTGGAGAACCCTGAAAGGACTCAAAATGAGCCTACCACCTGACCCGCTCATACCACTCCTGGGTATATAACCCCAAGACTCATCCTACAGCAAAGATGCATGTACATCGATGTTAATTGCAGATTTCTTCACAATAGCGAAGAGCTGGAAACAACCCAAATGCCCCTCAACAGACAAGTGGATAACAAAATGTGGTACATCTACACAATGGAGTACTATTCAGTGGTAAAAAAAGATGACATCATGAAGCTTTTGGAATCATTGATTTTTTTTGTACTGATTTCTTGTTTCTATTTCATTGATTTCTGCTCTGATTTTTGCTATTTCTTTCTGTCTCTTGGGTTTAGGGTTCACTTGCTGTTTTCTCTCAAGTGTTTTTAGCTGCAGTTGTAGGTCATTTATTTGTCCCCCCCCCTTTTTTTTTTTGATGTGGGCACTTAGGGCTATAAATTTCCCTCTTAAGACTGCTTTTAAAGTATCCCACGGGTTTTGTGGTGTTGTAGTGTCTTTTTCATTCAGTTCCATGAATACTCTTATTTCACTCTTTATTTCTTCCCTGACCCATTCATTATTCAGGATTGTATTGTTTAGTCTCCATGTGTTCTTATAGCTGGTAAGGATTATTTTGCTGTTCATATTGAGCTATATTGCACTGTGGTCTGATAAAATGTGTTCTAGTTTGTCTTCCATTGCTGTGACAAAACACTCTGACTGACACCAACTTGTGAAGGAATGGGTTTATTCAGCTTACATCTCCTAGATCACAGTTCATCACTTAGGGAGCCCAAGGCAGGAACTCAGGGCAGGAACCTGGAGGCAGGAGCTGAAGCACAGGCCACAAAGGAATGCTGTTTACTGGCTTGCTCCCCTGGCCCGTGCCCTGCCTGCCCTCTTATAGGGTATACAAAAACCTGCCCAGAGGTGGCACCACCCATAGTTGGCTGGGCCTTCCCAGGTTGCCCAACAATCAAGACAATACTCCATAGACTTGGCCACAGGCCAGTCCAGTGGAGCCAATTCCCCAATTGAGGCTCCCTCAACCCAGGTGTGTCAAGTTGACACTAAATCTATCCAGCACAAAATGCATGAAATAATTTCAATCATTTTGTATTTGTTGAGATTTCTTTTGTGTCCCAGGATGTGGTCGATTTTGGAGAATGTTCCATGGGGTCCTGAGTAGAAAATATATTCTGTAGTGTCTGGGTGGACTATTCTGTAGATGTCTGTGAGGTCTATTTTGTATATTGTATTATTCAGTTCTGATGTCTCTTTGTTTATTTTTTGTCATGTTGATCTATCCAAGGGTCTCATTGTGGTATTAAGTACTGTGAGAGTGCTGGGATTAATCTTTGTCTTGAAGTCCTGCAGAGTAGTGTTTATAAAGTTAGGTGCACCAATGTTTGGTACATAAACATTTAGGATTGTGAACTCTTCATGGTTAATTTTTCCTTTGATAAGGATGTAATGGTCCTCTTTGTCTCTTCTGATTAATTTTTACTCTGAGGCCCATTTTGTCTGAAATTTGAATAGCAATTCCTGCTTGTTTCTTGGTACCATTTGCTTGGAATATTTATTTTTCATCCTTTCACTCTAAGGTGGTGTCTGTCCTTGAGGGTGAGATTTTTTTTTAATATAATGCTTTTTTATGTTTTGTGTATTTCAGACATCATTTTTAAGTTCAATGTAGACATATTCCACTTTACATTCCGCCTACCCCCCCCCAGATCATGCATTCTGCTATAAATGTCCTCCATCTTTCTCTCAGTCTTTTTTGTGTTTAGGAATTCATATTTTCCTCCTTTAATTTTATATTACTCTAAAATATGAATTCATGCCTTCCACCCATATACAGTAATTACAGAGTCTGAAAATAAGTGGTGGGTCAATTCTAGAGCCTGTTAAGAGATTTACATTATAACAACATAGTTGCTTTCAGATAAATAAGAAATATATCAATAATGTTATTCAGCTTGCTTTTTAACTGGGGGATTTGGTATTAGCATCCACAAATGAGGGAAACCATTAACCTTTTGTTTTTCTGGGACTGTGTTACTTTACTTAGCATAATGGCTTCAAGTTCCATCTGTTTACCTGCAAAGTTCATAATGTCATCTTTCTTTACTACTGAATAGTACTCGATTATGGAGATGTACCACATTTTTGTCATCCACTTGTCAGTTGAGGGGCATTTGGGTTGTTTCCAGCTCTTCGCTGTTGTGAAGAGAGCTGCAATAAACATGGATGTGCATGTGTCTTTGCTGTAGGATGAGTGTTTTGGGTATATACCCAGGAGTGGAATGACTGGGTCAGGTGGTAGGTTCGAGTCTTTTAAGGGTTCTCCACACTGTTTTCCATAATGTTTGTACAAGTGTACATTTCCACCAGCAGTGGATGAGTGTTCCTCTTTCCCCACAACCTCTCCAGAATTTGGTGCCTTTTGTTTTCTTGATCTTAGTCAGTCAAATCAGAGTGAGATGATACCTTAGTGTGGTATTAATTTGCATTTTCTGAATTATTAATGATGTTGAACACTTTTTAAGATGTTTCTCAGCCATCTTTACTTCTTCACTTGTGAAGTCTCTGTTCAGCTGTTTACTCCACCTTTTGAGTAAGTCATTTATTTTCTTCTTCTTCTTTTTTTTTTTTTTTTTTTTTTTTTTTGAGTAGTCTGTATATTCTGGACTTTAATGCTCTGTCAGATGTATCACTGGTGCAGATTTCTTCCCACTCTGTGGATTTTCTTTTCCTTGATTTTTTCTTCCACTGTACAGAAGCTTTTGAGTTTGATGAGGTCCCATTTGTTGACAGTTGACCTTATTTCCTGTGTAGCTGCTGTCTGATTTTAAAATTCTTTTCCTATGCCTATGCCTTATAGGTTGTTGACAACTTTTTCTTCTATCACCTTCAGAGTTTTGGGTCTCACATTGAGATCTTTGATTCACTTGGAGTTCATTTTTGTACAAGGTGAGAGGTAGGGGTTTAATTTTGTTCTTCTACAAATCGTGATCCAGTTTTGCCGGCACCATTTGCTGAAGATGCTGTCTTTCCTCCATTGAGGTTTTTTAGCCCCTTTGTCAAATATGAGGAGACTGAAATAGTTTGAGCTCAAGTTTGGATCTTCAATTTTGTTCCTTTGGTCAACAGTTCTGTACCAGGCTGTCTTTATGACTATGGCCCTGAAATATAGCCTGAAGTCTGGTAGAGCAACCCCCCCATATTACACTTTTCACTCAGGGTTACTTTAGCTATTCATGGTTTTTTGTTTTTCCATATGAATTTAATCATTTTTTCCCCAAGTCTGTGAAGAAGCTCATGAAAATTTTGATTGGAATTGTGTTGAATCTGTATATCAATTTGGGTAAAATGGACGTTTTTAGTATATTAATTTTTCCAGTCCATGAGCATGGGAGGTCTTTCCATGTTTTGATGTCATTTTCAATCTCCTTCTTGAGAAGTTTAAATTTTTTGTTGTAGAGATCTTTGGTATATTTGGTTAGGTTTTTCCCAGGTATTTTATTATTTTTAGGCTGTTGTGACTGGGAAGTTCTTCTTATATTCCTTCTTCACTTTTTTATTGTTGGTATAAAGAAAGGCTACTAATTCTTTCTAGGTTAACTTTGTATCCTGCCACTTACTGAAACACTTAGTTTTTTCTAAAAGTTTTCTGGTGGAGTTTTTAGCATCCCTTAGGTAAATAAACTATCATATCATCTGCAAAAAGGGGCTAGTTTAACTTCCTCTTTTCTGATTAGTACTCCTTTAATTTCTTGTAGACAGCATATAGAAGGATTCTGTTTCCTAATCCATTCTCTCATTCTATGTCTTTTGATTGAGGAGTTTAGACCACTCATATTAAGGTTATTTTTGAGACATGTGTGTTGCTTCCTTTCACCTTATTTTTATTTTTTATTTTTTTGCATTCTTGGTCTAGGTTTGTGTTTACTCTGTTATGCTTTTGTTAGTTTCTCTCTTTAATTGCTTAGGGATAGTTGCTCCTTTCTTTTGTTCTTTGGATTGCTTCTAGGATTTTCTGAAGTGTTGCTTTTTTAGACATGTATTATTTCATATTGTTTATGTCATAAAAAATTTTTATCCTTCAACTGTAATTGAAATTTTTGTTGGGTATTATAATCTGGGTTGGCATCTAAAGTTGTTTACCACTGGAAAAACTTCAGTTCATGTTCTTCTGGCTTTCATAGTTTGCACTGAGAAGTATTATGATGGGTTTCCCCTTATATGTAACTTGTTTTTCTCTTGTGGCTTTCAGTATTTTTTCTTTCTTTTGAGTATCTAGTGTTTTGACACTTATATAATGTGGGGAATTTCTTTTCTAGCCTTATCTATTTGGTGCTCTATGTCCTTCTTGTATTTGTATGGGTTTGTCTTTTTTCAGTTTGGAGAAATTTTCTTTGATTATCCTGGTCAATAATGTGTCTTGGGATTCTTCTCCTTCCTCCATCTCCATTATGTGGAGGTTTGGTCTTTCATAGTGTCCCACATTTCCTGGTTGTTCCACTCTTGCCTTTTTTTTTTAATTTTTCATAATCTTTACTTGAGCATTCTAGTTGGTTCTTGTTATCCTGCAGATCTGATATTCTATTTTCTGTTTCTTCCATTCTTTCTCTGAGTCTTTTTTCCATCCTTTCCTGTTGATTGGATGAATGTTCAATTTCCTTTTTCATTTCATCCTGTGATTTCTTTAGTATTTCCACTTCTTTCTGGAACCTGTCATTCTCATCTTGTAGCTTATTGGTTCATTGGTCAGTTTCTTTTTTCATTTCAGCCTGGGATCTTTTCAGCATTTCCACTTCCTTCTGGAGTTTGTCATTTCCTCCCTTTAGTTCTTTCCAACATTTGTCATTGTCTCTGTCTAGGTCCTTTTTGAGTTTTTCATTATCTCCCTTTAATTCTCTGACTTGTTCTTTATAATCTTTGATTTCTTTGAACTTGTCTACAATTGTTCTTCTAAGGTTCATGTCTTGATTTCCTTCCAGGGAGTTGTTATTGTAGGAATCTTCTGTAGGGTTGGTAGAGTTCAGTGTGGATTTATTATGAACTTTTCCCATGTTGTTTTTTCTTTGTGTCTTTGGCATGTGGATTTGTTCTTTTTGTTTGTTTATTTTTTTCTTTGTTTGGAATCTGGTGTCTCAACAAATCACTAATACGGTGCCTGCAAGGTCCTCTGCACCACAGCTCCACCTCCACCAGCTTCGGAGTTTGGGTTGTGTGTGCCGGTACCCTGTTTGACCTGCTGGCCTCATGTCTATGTCCACCCACGCACATGCTGTTGTGCTGGCCGTGAATCGAAGTCCATCCACTCTGCACACTGGGCACATGCTGGTTTGTGTGCACTGGAACTGCAACATCTTATTTTTATAAAAAATTAATTTTCACCATTGGCAATTATTCTAGAGGAGAGCATTCAGTATAAACATAGAAATATGAAATATGAGATAATAAAATAAAAATTCAATGAAATGAAATCACTCTAAGAGAGTATTTTACCAAGTCTTTTTGCCTTTCTGTTTAATAAAAATTAAAAACTAAAGTATTAAATACTTTATATTAAGTCAACCTATGTAATGTAGTATAAAAACTAAAAGAAAACAAAATAAGAATTACAAATAAACAGAGGTTAAAAGGTCACAAAGTTATCTAATATCATTGTGTGATGGCTAAGTGGTAAAGAGCATTGGCTTTTCCTGAAGAAGACCAGGGTTTGAATCCTAACAACTACATGGTGGCCAAGAACCATATCCAAAGAAGTGCAAATACTGGACATGGTTAGATATTTTACATAATTTACTACAGTTTAATTTAACTGTCATGTACTTTAAGAGCATACACTTATGTTGATGTATAGAAAAATCTTTGATATATTTTCATTTTTGTTTCTGATAAAATCACAGCTATTTATTGTTATTAAACCTTCTAAACATTTTAAAAACATTGAAAAAAATTAAAAATCTTTTTAAACAGTCTCGAAAGCCATTTGTCTGGCTTATAAATTAATTTCTTGCTGATAGGAAACAGAAAAGACAAAAGAACAAGTTAAACAACACCAAGAAAGCATAAGATAAATTCAAACTGGGCAACAATGAAAAGCTATTTATAAATATGCAAATAAAAACACATACATATGCAAAGAACAATTACATCCATTTATTTGACTCTCAAGTGGTAAGGACACATTGCTAGAAAGAAGAGGGCCTTTCTGTCCCATCATCAATATTTTTCATATTTTCTTGGAGTTGCTAACCATTGAAATTAAGCAAAAGATAGAAGAGGCTTATATTTTAGGACAGAAACTTGAAAGTTATATTTGAGGTGAGAGTTTAAAGGAAGACTCATTCCCTGAAGTCTTGAATGCTAGAATACTTTATGAAAAACAATCATATCTCAGATAGTCCCTATCCACATTTTACTGGAAAAGTTAAGACTGCTTTGCCTTTTGTTTTTGTTTTAATTTTTATTTTTTATTTTATTATTTTTTTAATTTTTATTTATTTCTGTATGTGTATGAATGTACTGTCTGCATGCAAGTCTGTGCATCTGTGTCGTGCAATGCCGCGGAGGTCAGAAGAGGGTCTCGGATTCCCCTGGAACTGGAGTTCTCCTGGAATTGGAGTTTCAGACGGTTCTCGGCCTCCATGTGGGCGCTGGGGATCGAACCCGGGTCCTCTGTAAGAGCGGTCGGCGCTCTGAACCGCTAGGCCATCTCTCCAGCCCCAATTTTTATTTTTTATAACATCTGGAACCCATACTACAGCTCAGGTGTCTGTCCGTTAATTCAATGAGATTTCAAATTATCATTAAAACTAGTTTATTTTTCTCTATGTAAACCATCATCGGTTAGAAATGGAAGATAAGACACTACCTGTGAAATAATGTTAATATGCAGCTTGTAAAAATATTTCAAAATGAAAATGAAATTGATATTGGTTCCTAAGAAGAACTGATAATATCAGAGTCTGACCAGCCATAAATGTTCTCTCTCATGGCCACCAGGGTAAGCAGCACCTAGTCATGCAAGGAGCATGTCACAAAACAAGAGCCCAACAGAAGCAGAGGTCAGAAAAACCTTAAATCTTCTCTACCCTATGAAGGTACCAATGTCTCAACCTGCCCTCCTGACTCTTTCATAAAATCTCATCTCAGATGTGAGCATGGTTTGAAGAAGTGATGATCAAGAACTCTAGATTCGGGGCTGGAGAGATAGCCTAGCGGTTAAGAGCACCGACTGTTCTTGCAGAGGACCCAGGTTCGATCCCCAGCACCCACATGGTGGCTAAGAACCGTCTGTAACTCCAATTCCAGGAGAACTCAGTTCCAGGGGAATCCAACACCCTCTTCTGACCTCCGCGGCATTGCATGACACGGGTGCACAAACCTGCATGCAGACAGTACACTCATACACATACAAAAATAAATAAAATAAAAAAAAAGAACTCTAGATTCATTGACAGTAGATTTTTCTCAAAGAGAGTCTGAGCAAATAATACAAGGGCTGAGAACTAAAAAAACAAACAAACAAAAAACAACAATAAAACCCCCAAAAACCCTGACTCCAACAAAAAAGAAAGTATGAAGTAAAAGGAAGCTTTTTATCAGTTTGGGATTTTTTTATTTGTTTGATTTCTTCAAAGCAACTGGCCCTACTTTACAACTTCAAAGCTTAACTGACACATGGTCCTGCTTCTCACAAAGTGCCACAGACCTTCCAATTTTTCAAACTCAACCTGGCTCTAGGTTTTAAGGATTGAAGTATTTTTACTTTATGTGTATGCCTGTTTGCTGGTAGGTATGTGGTATGTCACATGTGCTGGTGCCCTTTCAGGCCAGAAGAGGGTCGCAGATTCCCAGGAACCGTTATAGGTGGTTATGAGCCATTATATGTGTGCTAGGAACTAACTCTGGGTCCTCTTCAAGAGCACCAAGTTCTTTTAACTTCTGAGCCACCTCTCCAGGCCCTTCTCAACTTTATAAACATTTTAACATTTTTCTTTTATCAAGTTATTTTCATAGACTTGCTGGCTTTTTCTGTAATTCATGTGTCTGAGTATGTGTTTTTATGGAAAGTATCTATGAACAAATTAAAGAGTAAGAAAAAAACCTGATAATATCACATTCTTTTTTTTCCTGTCCCATTGAGAATTGTTTGGACTTTTATATTACATCAAATTCACCAGAAAGGTAAAATACCATCTAGTGTACCAGGCTCACTCAATTCAAATTACATTAAAATCTTTTTGACAGTGCCCAGAGCACCAGTGGTGATTTATCATATATACAATGTCATTATTATCACATAAATGCCTTCTATTCCTCATACTGAGGACTTATTATCACAGGGCTTTCTCACCTTTCATTCTCTTAGTGCTTTGTTTAATCAGATCACTGATTGACCATCCGTACTGTAATCATGTTTACAGAGGGTACAAGAGCAAGCCTTGGTTTCAACTTCAAAAGCTTGTGAAATGAGCAGTGAAGATAAAAAAAAAAAAATACCACAGGGACAGGCCATGCTTTAAATATCTATGAATCTATGAAATGCTTGGTTTGTATAGAAAGAGATTGGTTGGAAAATAAAGGTTGCTTTATAAAGAAAGTCATATTTAAAGTAAGACCTCAAATATAGGTAAGAGTTCAACTAGAGGAAAGGGGATAAGTAAAATATGTTGTGACTGAGGACACTGGGAAATACTGTGCTAAAGAAATGGAGTAATCTTGGCTGGTTGTAGTGGAGATGGTGACAAGAGAGAGAGAATGATGAAAACCTAGATTGGAACCTGCATTTGTTACTTTTCTGTTGCTCTACTAAAAATAAACAAATAAATAAACAAAACAGCCATGACCAAGGAAAGTTACAGAAGCAATAATTTACTTGGCTTACAGTTCCAGAGGCCATCATGGACAGGGAGGTATGGCAAGAGGCAGCTGGAGCAGAGAAATGAGAGCACACATCTTCAAGTAGACACCGGAAGCAGAGAGACGGAAGTGGGGCAGGGCTGTGATCCCTGAAAGTTTCCCACCAGTGACTAGCTATCTCCAGCACAGTGGTACTCCCTAAATCCCCACAAAGAGAGCCATCAACTGGGCCAAGTATTCAGAGACTCGGAACCTACAGGGGACATCAAAACCCTTTGTAAAACCCTCTTACTTATGTCCAATAAACCCACTTTACCTATGAAGATCAGAATGTTGGCCTGGAGAGATGGCTCACTGGTTAAGAGCACTAGCTGTTCTCACAGAGGATCCAAGCTCCCATCACGCATATGGTAGCTAACAACATTCCGTAACTGTAATTCCAGAGGATGAATCCATCATCCTTCTCTGGACTTGGTAGGCATTGCACATATGTGGTACACTTCCATCCAGGCAAAAGATACACATAAACTAAAATTAAATAAAGAAAATAAATTTTAAAAAAGAGCAGGATGTCATTTAAATTTCTCTGACAAAATGAGCAGTACTAGGAGAAACCTGGCCTTGTGAAAATGTAATGATTATATTGTAGAAGCTAGATGAAGATTGTGGACGGAGAATTAATGAGACAGTTCAGATAACGACCAGAGAAGAGTAGTCCTAGGAAGGTAATGAGAAAGGGGTCATGTGGCTTCGATGTTAGGCATGTATCTGTGGGACTCAGTGACAGACACGGAGAAGAGAAGGGGAGAGTGATGTGATTTTGAGTTTGGAACAACCTCCCCTACGTTCCAGTCACCGTGTGGAAACAGGGAACCAAACTCGAAGCACTGACTAATCTTTAGCAACATCAGGAATGTGCTGGATAACAGAGAAAAAAAATGACAAAAAGTGAGAAATTAGGTAAGAAATATAGTTGCCATACTGAGAAATGCAGATTCGAGATACATGAGTTAACAATTCCAAATACTTTGCAATTTTCATGAATTTTTGTCGGAGTGTGGGGAGGCTTTTAAAAGAATGAAAACTACTGCTGAACATTCTTTCATTGCTGAGATGTGGATTGAGTGAGCAAATTAGGGGGAAGTAAAATGTCGAAGTTTAAATCACAAGGTTTCTCTGTTATTTATTTCAGATAAATCCTTTTCTCCCGCTGTGATAAAACACCATGAAAGAAAGCAGCTTAGGGGACAAAGGGGTTTTGTCCATTACAGTTCCCGAGGGATAGAGTCCATCCTGGTGGTGAAGACCTGACAGGAAGCAGGAAAGGAAGCGTAGCAGGAACAGGAGGAAGCTGGGTGATATCGCATTTCATCTGCTCCCAAGAAGCAGAGAGAGAGAGCAGCGAGTGGAAGCAGGATATAAAATCTAAAAGCCTGCCCCCAGAGATGTGCTTCTTCCATCCAGGCTCTGCCTCTTAAATGTTCCATAACCGTCCCAAGTATCACCAGCTGGAGACCAAATCTTCTCGTTCCTGAAGCTAGGGAGGAGCTCCACCCTCCACCTGCAGCAGCTTGTTTTGAAAACTGAAGATTTTCTAGAAGCTGAATTTTCAAACTAACTTTCAATTACATGTTACTGACTCATAATGGAACACAGAGGATATTTCAAGAGCGATTTGAATTTTTCAAGGAAAATAATGTTATTGGTTCTGAGAAGGTTTATTTGAAAGATAGTAAATAGTGGAAAACGGCTATGGGAAATATCTTAAGTGATGGAGAACATAAAATTTCGAGGTTGTTAAGTCATCAGTGGTACTGATCTTACTACTTTTAAAATCTACTTAGATTCCTTCTGCTCAGAGTATTCACAAATTGGTGGTCAGCGATGTCCTTGTAGTCTAAACATTGAAAACACCGGGATAGTACATCTTGAGCAATTAATTACCCATGGAATAAAAGGTTGCTTCTTGCAAGACTAGGTGGATATAAAATTCCAGGAACGGTAAACTTCTCACTTGAGAAAAGGTCATAGGTCATTCATTAGAAAGCTAATTAGCACAGAAACACATTTTTTATCTTCTAGGATATTCAGCAGAGATTTTACTTGAAACTCTAACAATTTTGTTTTGAAATGGTTTCAAGGTTCCAGGTAATTATTCAAGCTTCAAAAACAATGGTTGAAACCTATGAAATCTCCCCCTGAAGATAAATTTAGACTTAAAATGTGTGTGTGTGTGTGTGTGTGTGTGTGTGCGTGTGTGTGAAGATGAGAGGATATCTAAGAAATAAGTTGAGCTTAAAAGTGAAAGATGTTTAATAAGCCTAATTTCTAGACACATATTTCTCAATATACCTTTATAAAGGACAAGTAAAAGGATGTTTAAAATACTCACAAGGGAAAAATGTTAGCACTTACACTGAGTTTGAGAAATTTATTAGTTATGTCTTCTGCTTCTTTCCAGAAAGTAAATGCAAATGATTAATCATTTCAACTTCATTTTAATCCTTAAGATTTTAAATTCTGAAAAACAAGGAAAGGAGTTATACTATATAATGAGGCAGTAAGCAAATAAGTCATTTTCATTTAAAGAGGGAAATAAAAATTATTTCATGGGTTATCTAGTCATGAATATAGTAATCAGGCAGAAATAAATTTTATGCATCAATTAATGGAATTATTCTGTGCCAAATCTTAAAAGTGTTTTAAAACTTCACATTAAGAATTTTTATTTAGTTATATAACACATTTTGATTGTTCTCCTTTTATAAAAATGTTATTATTGCTGGGGGTGGTGGCACATGCCTTTAATCCAAATGCATGGTCGACAAAGGCAGGGTGAGGTGGAGGCTAGTCTGGTCTCTGTAGTGAGTTCTAGGACTGATGAGGAAACAGGGAGATCTCGTCTCAATGCTCACCCTGCAGCTAAAGACTCCCAAACAAACAAAATCATTTACTAACTTTAAAACACAGTTATATAAGAGTTATATATATATATATGTATATATATAACTTGTATATACACATTTGTGGCATAATTGCTATAAACATGACATGGAAATTTTCCATCTTCTAGTAATTCATAACTATCCATTTGCTGTTAAGGCTTTCACTCTACATTCAACTTCTGCTTAGTGGCCCCTGACCTACATATGACATTCCACCCATTGTTGGGCTTCTCTCCCATGGTTACACATTATTCATGCTTTTTCCTCTATCAATAATTCTTTGCTGAAGAGTTTTCCTTGATATACAATCTTTTGGGTCTCTTTGAGACAGGGTCTCCCTTTAGTCCCAGCTGGCTTGAAGCTTGCAATGTAGACCAGGCTGGCCTTGAACTCACAGAGATCCACCTGCCTCTGCCTCCGCATTGCTGGGATTAAAGGCTTGCACCACCAAATCTGGCTGTTATACAAATTTCAATTAATAAATGTTTTATTTAGAAAGACACGAGCAGTCTTTATGTCATTGCATATTTTCATTTTCCTTGAATAAATATTTTACATTAGAATTGATATAATACACGATATGTTAAAATGTAAAATAAATGGATAAATAGACATGCAATGTACACTATTGCTCTCACACTGCAATGTCTGAAAGTTACACTTGTCCCTCTTTCTTGTCAAGGTAGGTACTGTTATTCTTTTGTTATAATTTCAGCTTTCTTCTAAGTTTTCAATGGATCTTCAATATGACTGTAAACTACACTTCTCTAATAATTCATGCCATGTTCTTTAAAATATTTTTGAGACTTTCATACATTAGTGCACATCATATCCACCTATTCTTCTACTCCTTCAAAATTTTTCCATACCCATTCCTTCTCATTTCATGGCTTCTTCTTGAATTATTATGATTTCATATGAGTATGGTGGATTGTTAACAATGAATTTTCTATTTGCATGCTTTCTTTGAAGAAGAGTTTATAGAAGAGATAATAGTTTAATCATTTAAGAAAACACAAGTATTTTATTTATTGATATTGTTCTGTAAAAGCTCTTCATGTTTGTGGGAGAAAGTCATTTATCTGATGTTTATGTTTCTGCATCTTCAAGAATACTTTTAAATGTTTTAAAACTAGAACTTTTCATGATTCCATTTTTGTATTGTTAATTGTTAAGTGAAGAAATACAGTTGATTTTCTTATAAATGATCCTTTGCCATACAACCTCACTGAAGTGGTCTTAGTACATTTAATTATATTTTTAACAATAACCCTTAGGATTTTTCTTTTTCTTTTTTTCTTATTTGTTTATTTTTTAAGGGATTCTACAATATAAGAGCACAATTGTTTTCAGATCACATTGACAGTGCTCATTTGCCATACAATTAGGTAACTGGTGCTAGCATCCATAGATGAGGGATACGATTCGTCCTTTGTTTTTCTGGGACTGTGTTACTTCACTCAGCATGGTATCTTTTAGCTCTATCCATTTACCTGTAAAGTTCATGATGTCATCTTCCTTTACTGCTGCATAGAACTCTATTGTGTATATGTACCACATTTTCTCTATCCACTTGTCAGTTGAGGGGCACTTGGGTTGGTTCCAGCTCCTTGCTATTGGGAAGAGAGATGCAATAAACATGGCTGGGCACGTATCTCTGTGGTAAGATGAGTCTTATGGGTACATACCCAGGAGTGCTATGGCTGGGTCAGGTGGCAAGTTCATTCCAAGTCTTCCAAGGGTTCTCCACACTGCTTTCCATAGTGGCTGTATCAGTTTACATTCCCACCAGCAATGGATAAGTGTTCCCCGTTCCCTTCAACCTCTCCAGCACTTGGTGTCATTTGTGTTCTTGATCCTAGCCAGTCTTATTGCAGTAAGATATCTTAAAGTGGTTTTAATTTGTGTTTCCTTAATTATTAGTGATGTTGAACACTTTTTAAGATGTTTCTCAGACATCTCTAATTCCTCACTTTTGAAGTCTCTGTTCAGCTCTTTGCTCCATCTATTGAATGGGTCATTTGTTTTCTTTCTTCTTCGTTTTTTGAGTAGTTTATATACTCTGGAAATCAATGCTTTGTCAGATGTATCTGTACTGAAGGTTTCCTCCCACTTTGTGGGTTTTCTCTTCACTCCCTTGATTGTATCTTTTGATGTACAGAAGCTTTTGAATTTAATGAGGTCCCATTTGTTAATTGCCAACCTTAATACTTGCAGAGTTGCTGTCTGATTTGGGAAGTCTTTTCCTAAGCCTATGTCTTGTAGTCTGCTGCCAACTTTTTCTTCCATCACCTTCAGAGTTTTGGGTTTCACATTGAGGTCTTTAATCCATCTGGAGTTGTTTTTATACAGGGCAAGAGGTAGGGGTTTAATTTCATTCTTCTACAAGTGGTGATCCAGTTTTGCCAACACCACTTATTGGAGATGCTGTCTTTCCTCCACTGTGTCTTCTTGGCCCCCTTGTCAAATATAAGGTGGCTGAAATTGTATGTGCTCAAGTTTGGATATTCAGTTTTGTTCCATTTTTGGTCAGTTTTGTTCAACAGGTCTGTTTTTGTGCCAGTAACAAGCTGTTTTTAGGACTCTAACCCTGTAGTACAGTTTGAAGTCTGGTATAGAGATAGCCCCTGTATTACTCTTTTCACTCAGGGTTGGTTTGTCTATTCAGGGTCTTTTGTTTTTCCAAATGAAATGCAGGACTTTTTTCTATACAAGAGTTTGGATAGAATGGACATTTTTACTATATTAATTTTCCCAAACCATGAGCATGGGAGGTTTTTCCATCTTCTGAAGTCTTCTTCTTTAGGGGTTTAATTACCTTCTTTAGGGGTTTAAAGTTTTTGTTGTAGAGATCTTTGGTTAGGTTTGTTCCTAGGTATTTTATTGTTTTTGAGGCTATTGTGAGTGGGAAGATCTCCTTGTATTCCTTCTTCAGTTGCTTGTTGTTGGTGTAAAGAAAGGCTACTGATTTTTCTAGGTTAATTTTGTATCCTGCCACTTTACTGAAGTTCTTAATCATTTCTAGAAGTTTTTTCGTGGAGTTTTTAGCATCCCTTAAGTAAATAATCATATCATCTGCAAAAAGTGATAACTTAACTTCCTCTTTTCCAATTAGTACTCCTTTAATTTCCTATTCTTGCCTTATTGCCCTAGCAAGTGTTTCAAGCACTATATTGAAGAGGAGTGGTGACAGGGGGCAGCCTTGCCAAGTTCCTACCTTTAAAGGAATGCTTCTGCCGTTTCCCCATTTAGGATGATATTGGCTGTGGGTTTCCTGTATATGGTTTTGATTACCTTGAGGAATGATCCCTCCAATCCAATTCCCTCTAGGACTTTAAGCATGAAGGGATGCTGGATTATGTCAAAGGCTTTTTCCACTTCAACTGAAATTATAGTGCAGTCTTTCAGTCCATTTATATGTTTGACAGTATTTATTGATTTTCATATGTTGAAACATCTCTGCATCTTTGGTATGAATCTAACTTGGTAATGATGGATGATCTTCCTGATGTGGGTCTGTATGCAATTTGCAAGTATCCTGTTGAGAATTTTTGCATTTTTGTTCATTAATGAGATGGGTCTATAGTTCTTTTTTGGTTGTATCTTTGCCTGTTTTTGGTAATAGAGTGCTGCTGGCTTCATAGAAGGAATTTGGGAGAATTCCCTCTGTATCCTTCTAAACAATTTGAGTAATAATGGTTGTGAGTCATTTTGAAATGTTTTATAGAATTCTGCTGTGAAACCATCTGGGCCTGGGCTTTTTTTTGTTGGGAGGTTTCTTATTACATCTTCAATTTCTACATATATTATGGGTCTGTTTAAGCTGCCGATCTCTTCTTGGTTGAACTTAGGTGATTCCCAGGATTTCAAATATTTATCCATTTCTTCTAGGTTTTCAAACTTAGTAGAGTATAGGTTTTTGAAGTATTCCCGTGTGATTGTCTGGATATTTTCATTGTCTGTTGTGATATTTCCCCTTGCATCACAGATTCTATTGATTTGGAGTTGTTCCTTCTTTCTTTTGGTTAACTGGGATAGAAGTCTGACTATGTTGTTTATTCTCTCAAAGAACCAACCTTTGGATTCATTGATTTTTTTTTTGTATTGTTTTCTTTGTTTCTATTTCATTGATTTCGTCTATGATTTTTTGTTATTTCTTCCTGCCTATGGCATTTAGGGTTCATCTGTTGTTGTATCTCAAGTGTTTTTAGACGCAGTGATAGATTGTTCCCTTGTGCTCTTTCTGTATTTCTAATGTAGGCACCCAGGGATATAAACTTACCTCTCAGGACTGCTTTTAAAGTATCCCATATGTTTTGTTGTGTTGTATTATCACTGTCATTCAGTTCCAGGAATGCTTTTATTTCTTTCTTATCTCTTCCTTGACCCATTCATTATTCAGGCGTGTGTTATTTAGTCTCCATGTACTCTTGTAGATACTGGGGTTTATGCTGGTGTTGATATGATAATAAGCCTTATTGCCTTGTGGTCTGATAAAATGCATGAAATTATTTCAATCTTTTTGTATTTGTGGAGGTTTCTTCTGTGTCCCAGTATGTGGTCGATCTTGGAGAATGTTCTGTGGGGTGCTGAAAAGAAAGTGTATTCTCTGGTTTTAGGGTAGAATATTCAGTAGATGTCTGTGAGGTCCATTTGGTGTATCATATCATTCGGTTCAGATGTCTCTCTGTTTATTCTTTGTCCAGTTGACCTGTCCAAAATTTTCAGTGGGGTATTGATGTCCCATACTGTGAGTGTACTGGGATTAATCTGTGCCTTGAGGTGCTGGAGAATTGTCTTTATAAATTTTGTTGCACCAGAGTTTGGTGCATATATATTCATGATTGTGAAATCTTCATGGTCAATTGTTCCTTTGATAAAAATGTAAATGGCCTTCTTTGTCTCTTTTGGTTTCTTTTACTTTGAAGTCTATTTTTTCTGATATTAAAAGAGCAACACCTGCTTTCTTTTTGGTACCATTTGCTTGGAATATTTTTTTTCCATCCTTTCACTTTAAGGTGGTGCCTAATCTTGAAGGTAAGATGCATTTCTTGTAGACAGCATATAGATGGGTTCTGTTTCCTAATCCAATCTCCTAGTCTATGTCTTTTGATTAGGGTGTTTAGTCCATTGATATTTAAGGTTATAACTGATAGGTGTGTGTTGCTTCCTTTCACCTTATTATCCATTTGCTTTTTTGGTCTAGATTTCTACTGTAGCAGTAATGCTTTTATTAATTTCTCTTTCTAGGTGCCTCGGGATAGTTGCTCCTTTCTTCTGTCATTTCAATTGCTTCAAATATTCTCTGAAGTGTTGGTTTTCTGGACATATATTCTTTCATCTTGTTTATGTTACGGAACATTTTTCTCTCTCTTTCAACTATAATCAACATTTTTGCTGGGTATAGTAACTTGGGCTGGCATCTACAGTCCTTGAACACTGGGAATGCTTTGCTCCATGTTCTTCTTGCTTTCATAGTTTGCAATGAGAAGTCAATTGTAATTCTGTTAGGTTTCCCCTTATATGTAACTTGTTTTACTCTTGCGGCTTTCAGAATTTTGTCTTTGTTTTGGGCATCTAGCGTTTTAACTATGATATGACATGGAGAGTTTCTTTTCTGATCTTATCTGTTTGGAGTTCTATGTGCTTCTTGTATTTGTACTGGTTTGTCTTTTTTTTTATTTTATTTATTTTTGTATGTGTATGAGTGTACTGTCTGCATGCAGGTCTGTGCACCTGTGTCGTGCAATGCCAAGGAGGTCAGAAGAGGGTCTCGGATTCCCCTGGAACTGGAGTTCTCCTGGAATTGGAGTTACAGATGGTTCTCAGCCGCTATGTTGGTGCTGGGGATCGAACCCGGGTCCTCTGCAAGAGCAGTCGGTGCTCTTAACCGCTAGGCTATCTCTCCAGCCCCAATTTGTCGTTTTAAAGTTTGAGGAAATTTTCATCTATTATTCTGTTGAAGATCTGTTCAATAACATTCTCCTGGGATTCTTCTCCTTCCTCTATTCCTATGATGTGGAGGTTTGATCTTTTCATAGTGTCCCACAATTCCTGGTTATTCCACTTTTGTGTATTTAAAAATTTTTCATAATCTTTACCTGTGGTTTTTAGTTGTTCTGTGTTATCTTCCAGGTCTGATATTCTTTGTTCTGCTTCCTCCATTCTACTTCTGAGGCTTTTTCCATTCATTTCTTCTTGATTGGATGAGTGTTTGATTTCCTTTTTCATTTCATATTGTGATTTCTTTAGTATTTCTACTTCCTTTTGGAGCTTCTCAATCTTTTCCTCACTGGTAGCTCTTTGCCTCACTGGTTGGTTTCCTTTTCTTTTTCACCATGAGATCTTTTCAGTGTTTACACTTCCTTCCGGAGTTTGTCATTCTCTCTCTCTAGGTCCTTCTTGGAGTTTTTCATTCTCTTTCCTTAGTTCTCTGACTTGTTCTTTATAGTGTTTGATTTCTTTGAGTATGTCCACAATTGTTCTGATATTTGTGTCCTGGGCCATGCCCAGGGGGATCCGACTGTAGGAATCTCACACAGGTTTGGTAGAGCTTGGTGTGGGATTATCCTGCACCTTTCCCATGTTGTCCCTTCTTCGTGTCCCTGGCATGTGAGTTTCTCTTTGCCTGTATTTCAATGTGAATCCCAAATGCCTCTTCACTGTGTTGAAGGCTTGCTTTGCTTGCCTCCTTCAGATTCCTTCCTTCCTTCCTTGTTTGTTTGTTTGTTTGTTTGTTTGTTTATGGAGTATGGACTTGTCTAAGGTTTAGGATTTTTATTGGAAGTCTAACTCAGTCTTCCCTTTCTGTTCGGAAGGTTCTCCAAAGAATCCACTTGGACACTCCCTCGGCAATTCCAGTTGGCAGAGGAGGGGTGGTATTCCTGTTTAGCCTGCACCTTGGTACTCTGTGCTTCAGTGGTCCTGGGAAATCCCTGATCTATGCTCTGTGCACTCAAGTTGACATTGGCAACAGGCCCACCTTTTATACCAGCTAGCAGGAGGTCTCCACCTGCACAGCCACACAAGATGAATGAATTAAACCAAAGATACTGAATCACATCAAAAAATCTGCCTGGCTGAAGTGCCCAGCTCCTACCTGTGCTTCAGGTGGTCTTGGGAAATCCCCTATCTGTGCTCTGTGCACTCAAGTCCCCCTTCTAATTTCTTATAATAATTTTTGTCATTTCTGAAAAGAAATAAATTCTCATCTTCCTTTCTAATCTCCCATAAGCTATCAACTGCTGGTAATTCCTCAGCCAGGGCTAGATACTCTCGTCCACCTCCTCCATTCATGCAAGGTTTTAGTCTGACTTGGGCTTGCAGCAGCCATGTGCATGCTATTACAATTGCTGTGGGTTCATAAGGGAACTACTGGGTTGCATCCTGACAACATAGTTTCCTTATGTTCATTTACCACCTCTGGCTCCTATAATATTTCTGCTCCTTCTTCTGTAAAGGATCCCTGAGTCTTCGAAGGAAAGGTGTGATATGGGTGTCCCATTTAGAGTCAAGCACTCAAGAAAGATTTTTGGATTTTAAAAGGCAATTTAAAAAATAGAATTTTTGCAATTTTCATACAATTCAGTTTAATGGGATTTAGATTCCATCCTCTAACTGCACCTCCCCTCACTGCTTCCTGCCCAGTTTAATGTACTCTCATATACATAATAAGGCTAATAGAGCCTGATTTGTGTCTCCAAATGTCTTTCACTATGGGTCCATCTTCAGGGACCACCAAAAAACACATCTCTGTAAGACACTGTGTCTCTCTCATCCCAGTGGCCACCAATTGCCTCAAATTCCTTAGATTGGGTTGGGATTTCTTACACACTTCCTCATGTGTATGATGAGACTTTTTTCTGGTTTGAGCTTACACAGTACTTGTGCACATTGCTGTGATTTCATATGAGTAACTGACCAGCTGTCTGGGAGACCTTGTTTTCTTATAGTCATCCACCCTCTCTGGTTTTTACAATCTTTCTACCTCCTCTTCTACAACTTTCTCTTGGACTTGGGAGGCAGAGGCTTGATTTGGAGATAAACACATGTCCTATTCATAAGTAAGCACTATGTGGCCTCTTGTTCTTTGCACTTTGGTTAATTGTTTTAATTGTTTTTATTTTTGTCTTTTTTTGAGACAGGGTCTCCCTGCAGCCCCAGCTGTCCTGGAACTCATCATGTGGACTAGGCTGGCCTTGAAATCACAGAGATCTGCCTACTTCTGCTTCCCAACTGCTGGGATTAAAGGGTTGCCTCACCACACTGGGCTTGGACATTGTCTAAATATTCAATTAGAATTGTTAACCATTATCTGCTGCATCAGGAAACTTCTCTGATGAGAGGTAAGTAATGCGTCCTTCTGATGTGTAGAGGGTGCATTGAAGATGTGTCATTTGGTGTTAAATGTCTCACAGATACTTTTTTCTGCGTTTGAAAATTTTAGAACTCCATAATACTATTTGTTGCAAAAAGAAGCTTCTTTGATGATGGATGGAATGTACTCCTATTTATATATGAGGTTGCATATTTAGAGCAAAGGAAGAAATTCCATCAGTCTAGGAATATGGCAAAAATAGGCTTTTCTTTAGGAACTACAACCTCTCCACCCACGTATATTTTGCTATTTTTTCCAGTTTCACATATGTGTTTCCTTCCATTGAGCAGGCCTTAATTCCAATTAGACAACTGTTGATCACCCCCAAGATAAAAGTGCCACTACTACACCAATAATAATGATCATTTTCAGGGCCAGTTGTTTTAGGCTTTACAGCTGGGTAGGACCATTGATTGGTTCTCTCCACTGGCACCTTGTATAGTATCCTCTGATGCTGTGAGAACTAGTTGTCATGGAGGATGGCTCCTGCTTGGTGCCAGCTCTACTGATCCAAGTCCTTTCTCCAAACTATGGACCTTCTTTGCAATTGACTCTTGCCTTCAAGTTCTGGGAGGCAGTCAATGGCTGTGGTATAGCCTGTGTCATTTTGAGAGTCACTTGGACTATCCTAATGAATTTAAAAGCTCTTTCTCCTGCCTGGCACTGTGCTTTTTTGCCATATAGCCTTCAGCTATACACATGTATTGATACATTTATTGTATGTGTATTTCTCAGTAGGACTTTGAACTAATACTTTCCTCTGTTCTTTCAGACCATCTAAGAATTATTTGTCTCTTTCCTCATGCCCCTTATTCCATCTCCAGTTAAAGTGACCCCCTTTCCCCTTTAATAACACCTGCCTACTATTATTCACCTCTCTCCATCTCCTTCTTCCCCTTTATCCCCATGGTTCCTTTCCATTTTACTGGATCCTGTTTTTACACCAAGATATTTACTAACATCTACTTATTTGGAGCTAAGGTCCACAAATGAAAGAAAACACATTTCAGTTGTTTTTATTTTTTTATTTTTTAGTCTGTTTTACTTCCCTTCATAGAACAGGTTTCTTTTTTATTTGTTTATTTTTTTAAGGGATTCTACAATATAAGAGCACAGTTGTTTTCAGATCACATTAACATTGCTCGGTTTGCCATACAATTGGGTAATTGGTCCTAGCATCCACAGATGAGGGATACCATTCGTCGTTTGTTTTTCTGGGACCGTAGAACAGATTTCTTGCTCCACCCGTTAACCTGCAAATTTCATGATGTCATTTTCCTTTACAGCTGAGTAGAACTCTATTGTGCAAATGTACTATATTTTCGTTATCCATTCATTTGTTGAGGAAATTTAGGTTGTTCCCCTTTCTTAGTGGTTGTGAAAAGAGTAGCAGCAAACATTGTTGTGAAGGTATCTTTGTAGTGCGATGAGTCCTTTGGGTATATGCCTAATAGCTGTATAACTGGATCATATGGTAGGCTTTCTAGGAAATTGAATAAGTGAAGGGAGTTCCAAGTTCTTGGCACTAATGCTATTCTGAAGAGTTGCCTAGTTTTAATCATATTTCTGTTGTATCAACATGATATTCAGCTGATTTTGCCCCCTAGCAGAAAGAATCCCTGAACAGACATTATATTTTCTTGCACCTTGATGTTAAAACCCCCAAAGTCTAGAAATGTGTGGAGTAAATTTATTTTGTACATTTTCCAGTTTTAATTATTTTGATGTAACATCAATAAGTAGATTAAGAGTCTCCCCTGATTTCCTTTCTGCTTTTCCTTCTGTTCTTTATTTTATAGTAGCTAATGTTGTTGTTGTTTCACCTTATGTCCATTTTTAATTATTTTCTATATACGTTTATTTTTTCTAGAATTATTACAGGATACTATTGACCATGTGTATATGTGATGTGTGTACATTATGTTATTATAATATATATTCAAATATGTCATTTATTGTAAATTATCTTCATTTATTGTGAATTATCTCACAATGTATATATCACTCTTCCAGCCTCGAATATTTTTTCTATTTTAATATTATACCTGTTACAAATTCCAGGAGATACTGTTATTTCATTTGCTTTAAAAAAACAATTATTTTAATGAGGAAAAACTTTGTCTTTTATGCTTACTCACAGGCTAATTTTAGCATTGTGCACTATTTGCCATGAGTCTGCACATCCACTAGGAACACTTCTTCATCCTGAAGTCCTATTTGAGTATGTCTTGTGATGTAGGAGAGAGCTGATAAGTTCTTGGTAGCATTTATTCTCATGTTCTGTTGACCTAAAAATGACCATATATTGCAAATTATCTCCATTTTGACTGCTGTGGCCACAGAGTGAGAATCGTGGAGCTTGTTTATTATACAATATTCTAGTTATGTTTTCTGGATCTCAGGTGATTTCTTATATTTATTCAGAGTCATACAGGAAAATGTCTATCTCCACCTCTTATGTGCTCACCCATACACATTTTAGCCACTGGAGATCCTCAACCCCACCCATGTTCCTTTCAATGTGTTGTGTTGGCGAAGCAACAAATTTGAAAAGTTGCTTTTATATATTTTTCCCATTTGTATTCATCAGTGATGAGAAGGCAATTTATTATAGTAGTAAGTCCTTTTTGGACGTGAACTATGTGGCTGTTTTCTGAACCTAATTTTAATTGAATTATGATATTTCAAAATATTAATAGTGTTCCAATGGTACTAATATTTCATAATTAAAATAAATGCTAATAGCTAACATCTATCAGGTGTTTTTAACTATGCAACAAAATTAGAGGCATTTTATAAACAGATTCTAAAACTTTTATTAGCATCTTCTGCAGAAATTGAAACATGATGTTAGAATGTCTTCTGTAATAGGAAACATTCAGTCCTTAAAGTTAATTAAGCTTCTTGTGTTTCAGAAATTAATAGAATATATGGTGAAGGTGACTGCTAATATTTGGAAGTGGGGTATGATAATTGCTTTAAAATTGGATTTTGTGCATCTGCTTGTTTTCATTTTGTGGTGATTTGTTTTACTTGTAGGTGAGCATGAACTTCTGATGAACACTTCACAAGCTACACCTCCTTTCTAGCTCCCTGTGCTTGGGGTCTTTTCAGGTGTTTTAATCCTTCTCTATATTTATGACCCTATGGGACACGACACTCTGAAAACACTCTCTTTTTCACTTTTTTCCATTTTTCCCACTTATATGGTTTCTTCTCTCTTTCTCCCCCATTGTAGAATGTCATATATTTCATCCTTTACCAACTATGATGGATTATATTTTTAACACTTTCTGTTTCTTCCTTTTCTTATTTCTATGCTGTCTTTCTTCTTTTGGATACTCATCACTTCTCTTTTGTATTTTTGGTAATGAATTTGTGTATTTTCTCCATCTCATTCCCTAATGTGATTCAACTAAGAGGTGTTTTTTTCTTTTATTCTTTCTTTCTTTCTTTCTTTCTTTCTTTCTTTCTTTTTTTTTTTTTTGGCGGGTGGGAACACTTCATGAATTTGCCTGTCATCCTTGAGCTGGGGCCATGCTAATCTTTCATCCCAATTTTAGTATATGTGTTGCTGAAGCTAGCACTAAGGTATTTCATTGGTTCAATGTATGCCTCTATTAAATCCCTTTTGTTTAGCATAACACAGAACACTTGTTTTCATAATCAATTTATCTATACTTACACTGATATCAGGAACTCTTGAAATACACAAGTTTTGTCCTTGTTTGTTTCATGATATCCTTTCCAGCAACATCAAATTCATACTGACTGGGGGGAAAATAGTTAAAGCATCTGGCTTGTGATCCATTTTCTCCATTATTAAGCAAGCTTCCCAAGAAAAGGATACACATGCACAGGTCTACTTTATTGGTAAACATGTTGATAATGATGAGCCTCCTGATAAACATACTAATGACAACAGCTAGGAAGAAAGTACTTATCAGTACAATGCCCTTATCAAGGTATCCATGCTTAATTATAGCAAACAAATATAATATATGGATTTATGAAGCATGTTTCCCTGTAGAATATCATGTAGATCATTTAATGATTTGATTTAATGATCATAAAATGCAGATGATTAATAAGCTAAATGCTCATCGCTTGCTGAGAAAGTAATTTGTACACCTTAGTTAGAGACCACCTGTTCCTCTTTGTGGATGAAAGAATACACAATTAAAATGGAAGGATTCTGTAAGACACAGGAATGCCCTGAACTCTTCTTGGTTTCATATTTCATAACTGTTTATATTGTTTAAATTATTAGCCAATTATTAGTAAATCTTGATGCTAGCTATGGTGGACAGAATAATGGCCCATTATAGGTATCGATGCCCCACAGCTCAGAATCTATATATGAGGTAACCCATAGCACAAAGAGGTTTTAACAATACAGATGCAATTAAGATTTAATCACGTGACCTTGAGGTAAGAAGTCTATACAAGATATTTGTTTGAGTCCAATAAAATAAGCATAATCCTTCTAATAATAAGCATACATCCTTCTAAATAGAAGAATGTAGAACAGAGATGTCCATTAATGTGACAGCACAAGAGGGATTCAAACTAATTTTGTTGCTTTGCATGGGTTTATTTCTATATGCTCTAGTGTATTTATGGATGCTAGCACCAAATCCCTAGTTGAAAGGCAAGCTGAGTAACGTTAATGATACATTTCTTTTCATTTGAAAGTAACTGTGTTTCTATAATGTGAATCCTTTAACAGGCTCTAAAATTAACTTACCATTTATTTTCAGACTTTGTGATTGTGGTATATGGGTGGAGGTTATGTATTCATATTTTAGAACAATATAAAATTAAAGGGAAAATGTGAACTCCTAAACATATTTTGGAATTACCATACAGTTTATTTTCAGGAGTCATAATTTTGGTATATATGTGATGTAGATATGCACATATATGGAGCAATACAAATGGGGAACAACAATGACCAAAAGTCTAGGTCAAAGAACTGACTGAAATGGTTAACTTCTGTCCAAAACAATAAACTTCTATAGAGAAAAATTTTAAAAGATTGAGAAAAAGATGTAAGACATATATGACAGAATGCATGAACTGGGGTGGGGACATGGAAAAGGTAATATGTCTAAATTGTACTGAGAAATGATGTATGAAATACACAAAATATCAATAAAAATATTTTATAAAAAGATATGGAAAACAAAAACAAGCAAACAAACCCCCCTGAAATTTGAACTATCATGTGATTCAGTGGTCCCACTTCTGAGTATATAAGCAAGGGAAATAGAATCATTACTCCAAAAGATACCTGCCCTCTCATTTCTTCAAAGCATTATTCAGAGAAGCTAAAATGCAGAGATAATCTGTTTCTAACATTGAATGAATGGAACACAAACTAGAATATATGGCAATATATGTATATGTTGTGTTGTGAGATAAATCAGATGCAGAAAAAATATATTTTGGGAATCTCTTATTTGTGGAAATTTAAAGATAAAGCAAACTTATAGTACTGAACACTAGAGTAATAGTTGACCATGGAAGAAGGCGAGTTATTGGTCAAAGTACACAGATTTTCATTTATAAGATGTGTAAGTACTATGATCATGATGCCATCAGGGTGATTCAGTTATCAGTAATGCATTTGTATTTAACAGTTGCCGAGAATACATCTCAACAGTTATTGTTATAATGGGACTATGGAAGGTGTCACATGCATTGTTTAGTCAGATTTTGATGATTATTTCACAGTGTATATGCACAGGAAAATATCAGGTACTGTATAAATATATGCAGTTTTATTTGCTAATAATGCATAAAGAACACTGGAAACACTTTCTCCTAGTTTTGAAGATGGAGAAATGGAGGTGGGTAGAGAATGTAGGGAACTTCTAATCGCTAGAAAATGCAGATACTTGGGAGGTTTCTTACTACATCCTCTATTTCTTCATATGTTATGGGTCTGTTTAAGCTGCTGATCTCTTCTTGGCCGAGCTTTGGTGATTCCCAGGATTTCAGATATTCATCCATTTCTTCTAGGTTTTCAAACTTGGTAGAATATAGGTTCTTGTAATATTCCCATATTATTTTTGGATCTTTCCTTGTCTGTAGTGATATTTCCCTTTTCATCACGGATTGTATTGATTTGGAGTTGTTCCTTCTTTCTTTTTGTTCTGGGCTAGAGGTCTGTCTATCTTGTTTATTCTTCAAAGAACCAACTTTTGGCTTCATTGATTTTTTTGTTTGTTTTTGTTTCTATTCATTGATTTCTGCTCTGTTTTGTTATTCTTCCTGTCTGTTGTGTTTAGGTTCGTTTGCTGTTGCCTCTCAAGTGCTTTTAGCTGTAGTGTTAGATCATTCACTTGTGCTCTTTCTGTTTTTCTATGTAGGCACCCAAGGGCTATAACTTCCCTCTTAGGATGCTGTTAAGTATCCCACAGGTTTTGTTGTTTGTGTTGTATTTCATTGTTTCATTCAGTTCCCGGAATGCTTTTATTTCTTCTTTATATCTTCCTTGACCCATTCATTATTCAAGAGTGAAGTAACACAGTCCCAGAAAAACAAATGAGGAATGGTAACCCTCATCTGTGGATGCTAGTGCCAATTACCTAGTTGTAAGTATTTCTTGTGTAGGGCCCCCTGAGCTTTTGTCCAAAGCAGTTGGGCGTAATGCATATTGGAAACAAAAACAACAAAAACAACAACAACAACAGAAAGGACTGCATCAAAGAACTGAAACACGTGAACTTCTGCTCAAAACAGTCAACTTCCTCATGGAGAATATTGAGAAAGACTGCGAAAGAGATGAAAAGCATGTTTGGCAGAATGCATGAGCTTGGCAGGGTGGGAGAATGGGCAGGAACACGGGTCTAGATTTGTTAAAAATTAAAAATAAATTTAGTGAAAAAAAAAGAAGCATGTTTCAGATGGATTAACTAATACTCCTTTTGTTAAAAAAATCAACCAATTGGGGCTGGAGAGATGGCTCAGGGGTTAAGAGTGCCAACTGCTCTTGCAGAGGACCCGGGGTTCGATTCCCAGCACCCACGTGGTGGCTAAAAACCATCTTTAACTCCAGTTCCAGGAGAATCCGACGCCCTCTTCTGACCTCCGTGGCACTGCACGACATGGGTGCATCAACCTACATGCAGACAGTACACTCATACACAAAAAATAATAAATAAATAAATAAATAAATAAACCAATTACTGTAAAACATAGGTAACTTTCCAAAAGGAATACCTAACATTTTTGTATGTGTGTGAAATTCTCTGAAAAAAAAAAAAAAAAAAAAAAAAAAGAAAATGCAGATACAAAGAATGGAGCTCTGTAGGCATTTCAATTTCAGTACAGGAGATCTACTTTGAATTCCAGATCTACAACATAAAGAATGCATTATGGCACTTTGTTACAGCAAAAATAGAAAGCTAAAAGTAAGTTTTATGAGTCAAGTCTTTTGATAGCTCAATCAACATCATTTGTTTTTGTTTCTAACATAAAATATTCACCCAATAGTAATTTGGAGGTTTGCTGAGTTGAACTGAACAGGCTTTAAGGCTGGCTATCTCACTGTTAGGTTTCTGAATTAATTACTATTATCATTGCTGAGGTAGAATAACTGACCAAAGCAACTCAAAGGAAACAGCCTTCATTTGGGTTTATGTTTGGAAAGGACATAGTTCATCATAATGGGGAAGGCAGTAGTGAGAGAGAGAGCTGTGGCAGGAGGGCTTGTGCACATCCCAGAGATCAGGAAGGACAGACAAGTGTTGGGTGGATACTGCAGGGAGTGGTCTATAACACCTGAACACTTCCCACTTCCTTCACTTCAGTTGCACCTTTTGAGAGTTCCACAGCCTCCCCGACAACATCACCAGCTAGGGACAGAGCACTCAAACATGTGAATTTTGTGGGTTTATTTATTTATTTTTTTTGTGGGGCGGCATTTCATACACATACAATTATGGTTTCTAAGCATTTACTATGAGAAAATCCCTATACTTGTATAATGAGATGAGAGAAAAATTTTAAGTGTGAAAACGAATCTCTAGGACTAATTGTAATACAGAAAATTTGAGCAAGTATCTCTGTGATCAATATAATTCAATCAATTTAATTATAACATTGTTATTTTTTAAAGAAAATAATTACAAGGTATGATTCTGTCCTCTATAAACCTATCACCTAATAGTAAACACAGACCATGTGTGATAGATGATGTAAATCATTAAAATATGGCTCTAAAATACCATGAGAGCACTAAGGATTACTTTTAGCCCCTAATGGAAAGGAGCCAGGCTTCATGGAGAAGAGATCTTTGATTTAGAAAATAAAGTATTATTATAGTTTAGAAAGACAGTGCCAGAGCTGGATTCTCACAGAAAGTGGAGGGGGGATAAGAAAGTAACAGAGACAATGATGTGGACAGGACATGTCAGAATTAGAAGACTCAAATACTCTGGGCATTTCTTCAAAGCCCATTCTGTGCACTCAAGAGAATTTGTGGATCGAATTATTCTGTTTTGGATATTATGCCAAACAGGATGTATTGGTTACTTTTCTGTTGCTGTGATAAAACACCATGACAAAATCAATTTGTAGAAGGAAGAGTGTAGGAAGCTTTCTGTCTAACAAACAGGTACCATGCAGCCCTGCTAAGGAGAGGGGAAGACAGTACCCACCTGCAGCCACTGTAGGAAACTGGCATCTCAGCATAGAGACCAGTTGGCTACTTCTGAGAGGCCCCTCCAACTCAGTCCCTTATCCTGGGGCAATGAGACACATTTCCCACTCTTGGTGGTGATTTCCCACCTGCCAAGAGACTGCTGACCCCAGGACAGGAATTTCAGGCTGATGACTGATGGCCTCTCTTCAGCCTATGTCCACTCATAATTCACTTCACCACACCAGATATCCATATTGGTGGTCTGCACGGGGACCTCTTTCCAACCCACTGGCCATCTGAATGAAATCCAGGCCTGCTTTGGCCTGTATGCACACAAAAAATAAAGATGGCAGCCAGGAATTATGTAATGATGGTAATGGAGAATTCGATTTATGACCTGCTACAGCCTGCTTTTATAAGCCAAATGACCTCAGTTCCCAGAGCCAATTACAGGCCCCCCAACTCTATGCCACTGCACACCTTTGCCCCACCCAGCATCACGCACTTAGGCCACATTTTCTGCTCCTCCATGGGGTGGGGTCAGAAAAATCCCCTGACTCCCATCCACATGGTGCCCTGAGGGGTGCTGGCTGAGAACTAGGCCCCATTTCAAACTGGATCTTCCTACAGAAGAGTTTATTTGGCTTATGGTTTGTGAGGGATGAGTCCAACATGGTGGATCGGCAGCAGTCGCAGAAAGCTAACATTACACATCTTCAAGAAAACATAGGAAGCAGACAGCTGGAAATAGAGCAAGTCTGTGAACTCTCAAATCCTACCCCTACTGAAATACTTCCCCAGCAAACAGCGTCAGGAACTGGGGCCAAGAATTTCAAATACTTGAAACCAGTGGGGACATTCTCATTCAAACTACCTATAAGGAAATGCTCTTCCTACAACCAGTGGTGAGAGACAGATAATATTTGAATAGCATAGATGTGGCTGGAGAGATGGCTCAGCGGTTAAGAGCATCAACTGCTCTTGCTGAGGACCAGGTTTCAATTCCCAGCAACCACATGGTGACTAAGAACTGTCTTTAAACTGGGTGTGGTTGTTCATGCCTTTAATCCCAGCACTCTGGAGGCAGAGGCAGGCAGATCTCTGTGAGTTCAAGGCTAGCCTGATCTACCTACTGAGTTCCAGGCCAGCTGGGGCTATAGGGAGACCCTGCCTCAGGGGAAAAAAAAAAAAAAAGGGAATGTAGATGTTTCTAAAAAATTTCTCTGGGCAGGCAAAGTAAGAAATATTGAAAGTAAGCATATCTTTAAGGAGCTTATTGAAGATTTCAAACAAGAATTCCTAATGACCTCTGAGTTATGCCAATTGGCATGCT
The DNA here is from genome assembly GCA_009823505.1 of Rhizomys pruinosus. Taxonomy (NCBI): domain Eukaryota; kingdom Metazoa; phylum Chordata; class Mammalia; order Rodentia; family Spalacidae; genus Rhizomys; species Rhizomys pruinosus. The sequence goes on from VZQC01012652.1 coordinate 6,548,740, forward strand.
GATTTTATACATGATCAATTCTCCTTTATATGCTCCTATCTTTCTTTTGTATATAGTACTTTTTTCTTGCTAGATTCACAATTTAAGCTGTCCAATTAAATCTTGAAAGTTAAGAGGCAGCAAAAGAAAATCAATTAAAAATATTTTAAACTAAGGAGCTAATAGATCATCACTGTAAACTCTTGTTTACTATTCATGCACTGGAGGTGTTTCTGAATGCTTGTGATTTAGCAATATGGATTAACTGTAATCCAAGTATCTTCAATGATAAAGAGTAGGGAACTAAATATCAGAGGCCTAGCAAAATCTGTGCTTCTTTTATAGTGTAACTCCTTCTTTGTAAAGAAACAATTTATCTTCATGCCTCCTCATAAAGCCTGCTCATCACATTCGGGTCTAAGGACATAGTGTCCAATGTTATTCCTTGATATCAATGGTAATAAAGCTACTTTTTTTTTTCTTTTTGAGACAGGGTCTCCCTGTAGCTCCAGCTGTCCTGGAACTCACTCTGTAGACTAGGCTGGCCTTGAACTCACAGACATCCGCCTGCCTCTGCCTCCCAAGTGCTAGGATTAAAGGCATGCGCCACCACACTCGGCCCATAAAGCTACTATTAAGACTCGGCTGTGCTTTGGACTCTATTCTAAGAACTTAAAGCATATCATTTCATATTCATGACAATTTTCAGAGAAGGTATTGCTAATCTGAATTCAAGAATTTTGGAATAGAATCACAAAAAGAAGAGGTGATTGAAGCCCTGATCTGAACCTAAGTAACTGATCCTTGGATTCAGCTTCATAGAAACTATACCATACTGCTTCTCAGTTCAATAGGTGTTTGGAGAAGATTGTATTAGCATCATTTTCCAATTCATTTTTGGTGTTGATATGCTCCCATCCCACTTGGTAGGAGCAAAAAGTAGGCATAACTATGTAGCAAGAGAGAGAGAGCTGATCCCTCAGGCAGGAGATGGACAAGGAGAAAGAAAATATAAAGGTAAGGGTTAGTGAGGTGGCTCAGTGGGTAAGTGTATTCCTTGCCAAGCCTGATGACTTGGGTTCAATTTCTGGGGCTCACATGGTTGAAGTAGAAAACAGACTTCTGAAGTTGTCCTCTATCCTTCTCACATGCACTGTGGCAGATGCAGTATGAAATGTGCATGGTCATGTATACCTTTACACACAAAAGATAAAATGTAATAAAAATAGTTAAAATAAAAACATGTAGGTACTTCTTTTTATGCTTTTATTGATGTTTTGTGTATTTCAGACAACATTTTTCAGTTCAGTTTAGGCATACTTCTTTTCCTTTCCCCCAACCCCACAGCAGATCATGCATTCTGCCGTAACTGTCCTGCATCTTTCTCCTAGTCTTTTTTTTTAATGTTTAAGAATTCACATTTTCCTACATTAATTTTATATTACTCTAAAATATGGATACATACTCTCCACCCATATACAGTAATTACAGTGTCTGAAAAGAAGTGGTGGGTGGATTCTAGAGCCCGTTGAGAGAATAACATTATAATAACATAGTAGCTTTCAGATAAACAGAAATATAACAATAATGTTCAGCTTGACTTTCATTTGGGAATTTGGTATCAGCATTCACAAATGAAGGAAACCATTCACCATTTGTTTTCCTGGGACTGTGTTACTTCACTTAGCATAATAACTTCGAGCTCCATCCGTTTACCTGCAAAGTTCATGATGTCATCTTTCTTTACCACTGAATAGTACTCCATTGTGTAGATGTACCACATTTTTGCATCCACTTGTCAGTTGAGGGGCATTTGGGTTGGTTCCAGTTCTTTACTATTGTGAAGAGACATTCAATAAACACAGATGTGCTTGTATCTTTGCTGTAGGATTAGTCTTGTGGGTATATACCCAGGAGTGGTATGACTGGGTCAGGTGGTAGGCCCATTTTGGGTGTTTTTTTTTTTTGGGGGGGGGGGTCTTTTTGAGACAAGGTCTCCCTGTAGCTCCAGCTGTCCTGGAACTCATTCTGTAGACCAGGCAGGCCTTTAACTCACAAAGATCTGCCTTCCTCGGCCTCCCAAGTGCTAGGATTAAAGGCGTGTGCCACCATGTTCCACACTGCTTTCCATAATGGTTGTAGAAGTTTACATTCCCACCAGCCACCTCTCCTGCATTTGGTGTCTTTTGTTTTCTTGATCTTAGCCAGTTGTATAGGAGTGAGATGATATCTAAGAGTGGTTTTAATTGCATTCCCTTAATTATTAATGATGTTGAAAACTTTTAAAGATGTTCCTCAGCCATCTTTATTCTCACTGGTGAAGTCTCTGTTCAGCTCTTTCCTCCATCTTTTGAATAGGTCTTTGTTTTCTTCTTTGTTTTTTGAGTAGTTTATATAGTTTGTGTTTATGCTCGTCAGATGTACAGTGGTGAAGGTTTCCTCCCACTCTGGTGGGTTTTCTCTTCACCTCCTTATTGTTTCTTTTCACTGTATAGAAGCTTCTGAGTTTGATGAAGTCCCATTCGTCAACTGTTGACCTTATTTTCTGTGCAGTTGCTGTCTGATTTAGAGTCTTTTCCTAAGCCTATGTCTTGTAGGTTGTTGGAGAATTTTCTTCTATCACCTTCAGGGTTTCAGGTTTTCATGCTGAGATCTTGATCCACTTGAAGTGATTTTTGTACAGGTGAGAGGTAGGGGTTTATTTTTGTTCTTCTACATTGTGCCAATTTTGCCAGCACAATTTGCTGAAGATGTTATCCTTCCTCCTTGAGGTTTTTTTTTTTCCCTTTGTCATATGAGGTGGCTGTTTTTGGTTCAAGTTGGGGAACTTCTTTGTCCATTGGTCCAAGTTTTGTATTTGTGCCAGTACCAGGCGGTGTTTATGACTATGGCCATGTAATATATTTCTGAAGTCTGGTAGAGCAATCCTATGGCTCTGTAATATATTAAGTCTGGCAGAGCAATCCTCCCTGTATTCCAATTTTCACTGAGGGTTGCTTTAGCTATTTGGGGTCATTTGCTTTTATATATGAATTTAAGGATATATTTTTCCAAGTCTGTGAAGAAGCTCTTGGGAATTTTGATTGGGATTGCATTGAGTTTGTATAGCAATTTGGGTAAAATGGACATTTTTACTATATTAATTTTCCCAATCCATGAGCATGGGGGGGGTGTCTTTCCATGTTTTGATGTCATTTTCAATCTCCATCTTCAGGGGTTTAAAATTTTTGTTGGAGAGGTCTTTGGCGTCTTTTGTTAGGTTTGTTCCCAGGCATTTTATTATTTTTGAGGCTATTTTGAGTGGGAAGGTCTTCTTATATTCCTTCTGCACTTGTTTATTGTTGCTGTAAAGAAAGGCTACCAATTTTTTAGGTTAATTTTGTAGCCTGCCATTTACTAGATCTTTTAATCATTTCTAGGAGTTTTCTGATGCAGTTTTTAGCATCTCTTAGATATATTATGATATCATCTGCAAAAAGGGTAGCTAACTTCTTTGTTCTGACAGTATCCTTTAATTTCATTCTCTTGTCTTATTACCCTAGCAAGTGTTTCAAGAACTGTGTGGAAGAGGAGTGGCAATAAATGGACAGCATTGTGGAGTTCTGCCTTGAAGGGAAATGGTCCAATTTTTCTCCATTTAGGATGATATTGGCTGTGAGTTTGCTATATATGGCTTTGACCATGTTGAGAATTTTCCCTTCAGTCATTCCCTCAAGACTTTAAACATGAAGGGATGCTGGATCTTGTCCAAAGCTTTTTCTGCTCAATTTGATGATCCTGTGTTTTTTTTTTCTTTCAGTCCATTTATGTGTTTTATGATATATTTATTGATTACATATGTTGAACCATCCCTGAATCTCGGGTTGAATCCAACCTGGTCATGAGGGATGGTATTTTTTGAATGGGTCTAATATACAATTTGCACGTATTGTTGAGAACTTGCACTATGTTCATTAAGGAGATGGGTCTATAGCTTTCTTTTTTTGTTCTTTTCCTTGTTTTGGTATTAGAGTGATGCTGGCTTCATAGAAGGAGTTTAGGAGAATTCCCTCTGTATCCTTTTGAACAGTTTGAGTAGCAATGGTTGTAGGACCACTTTAAATGTTTTATAGAATGCTGTTGTGAAACCATCAGGACCCAGGCTTTTTCCAGGCTTTTTTAAGTTGGCAGGTTTTTAATTACATCTTCAATTTCCTCAAATATTATGGGCCTTTTAAACAGTCAGTCTCTTCCTGGTTAAACTTTGTTGGCTCCAAGGATTTCAGATATTCATCCATTTCTCTTAGGTTTTCAAATTTAGCGGACTATAGGTTTTTGAAGTATTTCGCTATTATTTTCTGGATCATTTCTTTGTCTCTGTCTCATGAGGATATAGTATGTGACTCTCTCTCTTTCTCTCCTCTCTTCTTTGGTTAACTAGGCTAGAGGTCTGCCTATTTTGTTTACTTTTCAAAGAACCAGCTTTTGATTTGTTCATTTTTTGTTTTTTTTTTGTTTTTTCTTTATTCTATTTTAATTTTTTATTTGTTTTTAATTATTATTTTTTTTTTTTGCTGCAGTGTTAAATCGTTTATTTGTTCCTTTTCTGTTGTTGTTGTTTTTTAATGTGGGCCCTTAGGACTATAAATTTCCTTCTTTCTGCTTTTAAAGTATCCCCCACGTTTTGTTATGTTATATTGTCTTTTTGGTTCAGTTCCATGAATACTCTTATTTCACTCTTTATTTCTTCCCTACCCATTCATTATTCAGGATTGTGTTGTTTGGTCTCCACTTGTTCTTATAGCTAGTTGGACTTACTCTGGTGTTCATATTGAGATTTATTGCACTGTGGTCTGATAGAATGCATGGAATAATTTCAATCCTTTGTATTTGTTGAGGTTTGTTTTGTGCCCCATTATGTGGTCGATTTGGAGAATGTTCTGTGAGGTGGTAAGTAGAAACTATTTTCAAAAAAATAATAAGGGGGCTGGAGAGATGGCCTAGCAGTTAAGAGCGCCGACCATCTTGCAGAGGACCCGGGTTCAATCCCAGCCCCACATGGTGGCCGAGAACCGTCTGAAACCTCCAATTCCAGAGAGAACTCCAGTTCCAGGGGAATCCGAGACCCTTTTCTGACCTCCGAGCATTGCACGACACGGGTGCACAAACTTGCATGCAGACATACATTCAATACACATTACAGAAATAAAGAAATGAATTAAAAAAATAAAATAATAAAATAAAATAAATAAAATAAATAAAATAAAAATGAAAAAAAAACGGGGATTGGAGAGATAGCCTAGTGGTTAAGAGCACTGACTGCTCTTGCAGAGGACCCGGGTTCAATCCCCAGCACCCACATGGCGGCTAAGAACTGTCTGTAACTCCAATTCCAGGAGAACTCCAGTTCCAGGGGAATCTGAGACCCTCTTCTGACCTCCGCGGCATTGCATGACACAGGTGCACAGACCTACATGCAGACAGTAGATTCATGCATATTCAAAAATAAATAAAATTAAAAAAAAGAAACTTTTCACTGGTGTTGGGGAGGAATATTATCTGGATGTCTGTGACGTCCATTTGGTATTGTATTGTTCAGTTCTGATGTCTCTGTTATTTTTTTTCTTGTTGATCTATCCAAGGGGCTCAGTGGGGTGTTGAAGTCCCCCACTATTAGTGTGCTAGGATTGATCTGTGTCTTGAGGTCCTGCAGAGTAGTGTTTATAAAGTTAGGTGCACCAGAGTTTGGTGCATAGACATTTAGGATTGTGAAGTCTTCATAGTTAATTTTTCCTTCAACAAGGATGTAACGGCCCTCTTTGTCTCTTCTGATTAGTTTTACTTTGAGATTGATTTTGTCTGATATTAGAATAGTCACTCTGGCTTGTTTTTTGGTACGATTCACTTGGAATATTTTTTTCCATCCTTTCACTCTAAGGTGGTATCTGTCCTTGAGGGTGAGATAGGTTTCTTGTAGTCAGCATATAGAAGGATTCAGTTTCCTAATCCATTCTCCCAGTTTATGCCTTTTGATTGGAGAGTTTAGACCATTAGTATTTAAGGTTCTTATTGAGAGATGTGTGTTGCTTCCTTTAACATTATTTTTTTTTGCTTGCATTCTTGGTCTAGGTTTATATTTATTTTGTTATGCTTTTTTGCTTTCTCTGTTTAATTACTTAGAGATATTTGCTCCTTTCCTCTGTTCTTTGGATTGCTTCAAGGATTTTCTGAAGTTTTGGTTTCTGAGACTTGTATACTTTCATCTCATTTATGTTGTGAAAGATTCTTCTTTCTCCTCCAACTGTAATTGACATTTATGCTGGGTATTGTAGTCTGGGTTGGCATCTAAAGTCATTTAGTACTGGGGATACTTTGGTCCACGTTCTTCTAGCTTTCATAGTTTGCACTGAGAAGTCAGCTGTGATTCTGATGGCTTTACCCTTATATGTAACTTGTTGGTGTTCTATGTGTTTCTTGTATTTGTATGGGGTTGTCTTTTTTCAGTTTGGTGAAATTTTCTTCTATTATCCTGTTGAAGATCTGGTCAATATTGTTGTCTTGGGATTCTTCTCCTTCCTCTATCCCTATGATAAAGAGGTTTGGTCTTTTCATAGTGTCCCACATATCCTGGTTGTTCCACTCTTGTATTTTTTTTTTAATTTTTTATAATCTTTACTGAAGCATTCTAGTTGCTCCATGTTATCCTGCAGGTCTGATAGTCTTTTTTTTTTCTGCTTCTTCCATTCTGCTTCTGAGGCTTTTTCCCATCTTTTCCTGTTGATTGGATGAATGTTGAATTTCCTTTTTCATTTCATCCTGTGATTTCTTTAGTTATTTCCTGTTTCTTCTGGAGCCTGTCATTCTCACCTTGTAGTTTATTGGTTCATTGGTAAGTTTCTTTTTTCCTTTTGGCCTGGGATCTTTTCATCATTTTCACTTCCGTCTGGAGTTTGTCATTTTCTCCCTTTACTTCTTTCCAATGTATGTCATTTTCTCCTTTTAGGTCCTTCTTGAGTTTTTCAATCTCTCCTCTTAGTTCTTTCCAATGTTTGTCATTATCACCCTCTTGGTCCTTCTTGAGTTTTTCATTCTCTCCCCTTAGTTCTCTAATTTCTTTGAATATGCCCACAATTGTTCTTCTAAGTTTCCTGTCTTGGTTTCCTTCCACGGAGATCTCATCATAAGAATCTTCTAAAGGGTTCGTAGAGCACACTGTGTATTTGTTATGAGCTCCCATTTGTGTGTGTGTGTGTGTGTGTGTGTGTGTGAGTGTGTGTGTGTGCCTTTGGCATATGGATTTGTTTGTTTATTTGTTTCTCTTGGATTCTGGTGCCTCAATGTTACCTCGCAGCCTATAATCACTAATATTGTGCCTGCTAGATCCTCTGCACGACCACTCCACTACACTGAGCGGTGGGCAGGGGTGGGGAGTGGGGGGCTGAGGGGACAGCTAGCTTTGCCCTTGCACTGGTACCCTGTTGGCCAACTCACACCACACGCTGGGCACATGCTGGTGTTGTGCTATGTGTTGTGTGTGTGTCTAATTCCAGTAGGTAATTCTTAATATCAACTTTATCCCATACCTGTCTATCCTTTGTATCTCACCAGACCTAGAGGGAAACAGCACTAGACAATGAAAGACCATGCTTGACCTCCCTTACATAATCAGCTTTATCATGTTCTCATGTCCCAAATCTAATATACTGCCAATGAATTAGTTTTCACCTATTAAACAATAAATTTTTATTTATAATCATTTTATTTGGGAAAATAAACATTATATTTTAAATGCATATTAAAAGTAATTTTCTTATTAAAAAGTAGAGTTTCATTTCTCCTTTTACCCCACAAATCTCTAATACTTTGGAAAAATTAAAACAACAGGTACACAAAAATCAGTATTTATATGTCAAATTTATGTTCCAGGAGGAGTCTTGAGACATCAACTGATGATCACATTTAGTTTTTGGCTGGTTAAAATAAAGTCCTAAACTATTGTCATTGTAAAAAGTCATGCATTATCAGTGATAGAGGAAGTGGTTAATATCCTAATTCTCATGATGGCAAAGACTGTCACAGTGCTTCCATGCATGTAATGTGCATAAAAACTGATCTTTAAAAATTATTTACATATGTGTTCCTTAGGATAATTTTATCATTATGATTTGTCTTTGTAGCAAAATAAATTGACATTGTTTGTCTTTTGCTGGATTTAATTTTATCAGTTACAAATGTACACCAATATAGTCAGTGTGCTTTGACCTCTACTTTCCTGCTTTGCAGAGATAACCATTATTTTCCAACTGTTCCAAACCCAATTGGATTTAGTTGTATCTCCTTATCTTTGAATAACATACTTTTAGCTCCAGTCTTTGCTCTCAGTATTAAGTACAAATCCAATGGAAGCTGATTCAGGTAAAAAAATCACCAACCTCCCATCTCCATCTGTCCAGCTGTGTATCTTAATTTTGGATAGATGAATGTCCTGTTTGCATGCATTGTTTACAGATCAGCTAATTGATGCTCCTTCTTTTATTTTGTTACACAATTTTTATTTTCTCAGGAGTAAATAATTGCCTAGATTTTTTAAATGTATATTTTATGATCTTAATATTACTCAAAGTTGTGCACAGTGATGTCAACTTGGCATTTCAGGACTTGAGAAGCTAAGACCAGGAATAAAAGTTAAGTCTAGCCTGGGCTTCACTCTGAGAACCTGCTACAAAAATGAATGAATGGATGGATGAATGAATTCCCCCAACTGTTTCATGCTCATGAAATTCTGTAAATATGATTTCAACATATTTAAACTTGTGTCAGGTATTTATTGGATAAATATTTCTCCTCACAGACAACTGTCAGTCAGTTTCCAATCAGGATAAAAGAGAGCTAGCACTCTGTAAACTGAGTTCATGCACTTTGGAATCCCTGTGAAGATTTCCTATAAAAAAAAAAAAAAACGAAAAGCAAAACAAGAGCTAACAGCCCCCCCCCCACAAACACACACTGTTTTCTGTATACCGTTTGTTTCCTCCATTGAGCTTTGTCCCTTTTTTATTTTGTTTTACATTCTACTTTACATTATTACTTTTGGAGAAAGAGTGAATGACTGTTAAATATCTTGATAATATATGTTGAAAAAATTTAAAATGAGGATGTTTATTCATAGTTGATTAATAGACTTTTGGATGGAGAAGCATAGCTTGAAATGCTCCTTATTTTAACTTCTGCTTAAGCTTCTGTTTCCTTTAGTGCTGGTGCTGTGATAATTGAGAATTTATTTCTTTGTTTCTTTTAAAAACATTTTTTATTTATTATTTTATTTTACTTATTTATTTATGTGTATGAGTGTACTGTCTACATGTAGGTTTGTACACCCGTGTCGTGTAGTGCCGCGGAGGTCAGAAGAGGGTGTCGGATTCTTTATTTCTTTATTTGCTTTTTTGTTTGCTTGTTTTGTTTTCCTTCTGGAAGCTTGCAAAAGGTTCTCTTTATCTGAAATTTCACAGGGATATGTGGTGTTATGGGCTCATTTGAGCTATTATTTTGTATATCTGTTTTAAATTTTTTAAACTTCTTTGAATTTTGGTAGTTTTATTCTAACATAATTGTTTTGTTATGCTTCTCCACAGCAGATCTCCTAGCTTAGAATCAGATTTTTTCTGTCCTTTCATTCCTCCTGAATTCCATCATTTTATTATTTTTCTAGATTTCTTTAACTGTGGCATCTGCTTCATTAATTTAGTAATTTTTTCTAGCTTATTTATACATTTTGAAAATTGCACATCTATTTACCTTTCTGGTTGTTTCTTTAAAAAGTTTATCTTGGTTATATTTCATAAAAATATATTTATCATATTTTGTTGGAGATATTAATATTTTAGGCCTTTAAAGTTTTCTTAGTTGTTGTATTTGCTTGAAAAAAATAAATTGAGGATAGCCTGAACTCCAAGTCAGGTAAATGAGGCAGTATAAAATGAAATGAGCAGTGTATTTTGTAAAATGACCTAGAATATGAAGAACTATTTTGTGGCTGAATATTTGAAAGACTACCATATCACATATCTAAGTATATTTTAATTGTGAAATATAATGTAAAATGGCTGTTTGAAACTATTTTAAATAAAAGTACATTAAAATTAATTTTCCTTATAATATTGATTTATTTCTATCTCATTTTAATTTTATTTGATGTGTGTGCTGTATTGCACCCATGTCATGCAATGCCCACAGAGGTCAGAAGAGGGATTCAGGTCCCCTAGAACTGGAGTTATAGATGGTTTTAGCCACCATATCCATACTGAGAGCAAAACCCAGGTCTTCTGCAAGAGCAACCAGTGCTTTCAGCAGCTTAACCATCTCTCCAGCCCTAACCCCCACCCTTATATTTTAAAAATCCTTTTCCTAAAGAGTAATAATCTTAAGTGTTGTTAAACTAAAATTAGTAATTTTTAAACCTACTTAAAATGAAGACAAGTCTCATTCAGCTGAGAAAAGATGAGATATTTACACAGTGAGTTGAATTAAATAATGATCATTTTGAGGATTTCTTAAGAAAGCTGAGTGTTCTGAATAATCTCAACATGTTTGACATAGTATTTGTGCCATTTGAACTATGAATGATTACATAGGTTTCAATTCCAGCATTGATTCCTGGTGCACTCTTTCTGTTACACATATCCAAGTATTCTAAGATTGTATCTTCTTTATTTTTTTTTTTTGGTATTTTTGAGACAGGGTCTCCCTTTAAGTCCCAGCTGGCCTGGAGCTTGCTCTGTAGACCAGGCTGGTCTTGAGCTCACAGAGACCCACTTGCCTCTGCCTCCCAAGTGCTAGGATTAAAGGCATGCAGCCCCACGCCTGGCAAATTGTATCACTTAAATAAGGCAATGTATATCTTCTAGAATTTTTCTTTTTTTAAAATGCTGTTGCCAGACATGGGAGAGTATGCCCGCAGTCTCACCACTAAGGAGGTCGAAGCAAGATGATTTGGGCTATGTAGAAGACACATAAATGCTTTAAAGTTGTTTTCTGGATGGAGGTATAAATTCTGAAAAATTTTTCAGTAATAAAAATTTAATACTCACATTGTATGATTTCATTAGGAATAACAAATCAAATGTAAATCTTTGAAGAACTCATTTATCTTTAGTACAGTTTAAGTCATTCATTTATCTTGTACTTTTAAGGCAATTAATGCATTATTTTTTCTATTAACATGTTTTGAAAATACTCAATGTATGAGATTCCATCAAAGGCTGACTATGCTGATTCATAAAAATTCTCCTTAAAGGAACTTGGGACATACCAAATGTCATGTTTCACCTTTCTTTTGACATACAATCAAATAACAAAGACAGTATTTCCTGTTTGTACATTTTCAACTGGTATAAATGTATGGGAATAGGAAACAGCAGAGGCTGTGAAGGAATCTCAGAGACTTGGAAACATCTGTGGTCAAATTTTTTCTGTCAGTCCTTGACTGGACAGACTTGTGAAATTTTTTTAGTATCCTACAAGCTTGTTGTTGAAATTAATTGCTATAATAGATGTTCAGGCATTCAAACGGTTTCTATTTTTCTGTTGTTAATGATGCTTCTATACACACTGTCTCAAATAAATCATTAAATTCTTTAATAGAAAAATCATCACTGAAATATCAACAACTTTGAAGGCAACATAAATGCTGTGGAAAACTCAGAGGTAGAAAAGACTTCAGGTGCTTTCTAATTCAACTTTTATATGATTACACATCTCAGAGTCACACAGCTAGCTAAAGGTAAAACCAAGGGGAAAAACTTGTAAAGCTTTGTGTTTTCACCTTTATAGGAAAGATATTAAAAATCATTTTAAGTGATGGGTAGATGATATATAAGTAATTTTAAAATAAAATAAAAGTTATTTGAGCATGGCAATAATCTCCAAGAAATATTTTCAATTTAGGGCTCTGCTGTAAAGGTTGCAAAACCTGTTCCTGAACTTCAGAGATTTCTGAGGACTGAAAAGAATTCACCTGATGTTTGTTGTACTGCCTTTTTCTAGTTCCTTTCTGAAATTGATGTGGTTATTACTGGAAGTTCACTGTTGTTCGCTGTTGTGGCTGTTTGTAGAAGTCACAAACTAAAAGCTGCCCCAGAACAATGCTCCCAATATTATTTCTAGCATCTAAATCAGCTGAGCCGAATGCTTTCAAAACTCTCTTTTTGACATACTTTCTTGAGTCTACCTTTCTTTTGAAGGAAAAAAAAATTGGCTGCTTTATTTTGGAGCACCTTCAGATACAAGGTGAGACACACCCAATGAAATATAAGTCCATATGTTGCTCATAGATGATGGAGGGTCTCTATATAATCATAGCTTTAACTCTTTTGATCTCAAGTACATATAACTAGATGCTATGATTTTGATTGAAAACTTTGTACAAGGTATTTATGTAGAACTTTTCCCTTTTGAAAAACACTATTCAAGTTAAATGAGCTCTTACTAGAACAGTTATCCAACAGATTAAGCCCCTTGAGAACAGGCAATTTATTTTTATTTGTTTCTAAGGAAGGGACTTGTGTAATTGCAGTGCCTACATGTACACTATCTTAATGCTCGATCCTTCCCTGAGCTAACAAGGGGACTTGTGTATATGGACCTTCTCCTGAAGTGGCATTACCATGAGGCAATGCAGTTTCCTGGCTCACACGTTAAATCTTTTGAAGCACTTAGGAATACAAAGGAGACACAAAATTATATTGACAGGATGTTAAGATTTGGGGATGCCCTTCTTTCTTTTTATTTTTTTAATTTATTTGAATCAAGTAAATATTACTTCCATTGAGTTAATAGCTAAATCACAGTGAAATACATGTTGGGCAGCTTAAACACAGCCTTTAGTGCTGAATCCCATTTTTAGATTGTTTGCTAATGGCAGCCAGAAGAGCCTGACTTATAAATGAGAATAAAAGAAAGGTGGTCTCGGGGACTGGAGAGATGGCCTAGCGGGTAAGAGCGCCGACCGCTCTTACAGAGGACCCAGGTTCGATCCCCAGCACCCACATGGCGGCCGAGAACCGTCTGAAACTCCAATTCCAGGAGAACTCCAGTTCCAGGGGAATCCGAGACCGCCTTCTGACCTCCGCGGCATTGCACGACATGGGTGCACAAACCTGCATGCAGACAGTACATTCATACACATACAGAAATAAATAAAATTAATAAAATTAAAAAAAAAAAGAAAGGTGGTCTCTATGGTTCTGGTCTGTCCTACAAAAGGTATAATTTGGGTATTTTTTAATGCTTTTATTGATGTTTTGTGTATTTCAGACATCATTTTTCAGTTTAATTTAGGCATATTCCCTTTCCCTTCCCCCCACCTCACCCCAGATCATGCACTCTGCCATAACTGTAATTCAGGTGTTTTTAAAGATGGATTCCTGTTTTAAATATGAATCTGCTCCTCATCTATTGAACTTCCTTCCTGCTTTGTATAGATTGGCAGGAGAACAGGGTCCCCCACCCCGCTCTGTGTTATGTCCACCGTATCCAAGATTTATCACAAGCAGGTGATCCTTTCTTGAGTTGATTCTGAGAAAAACTAATCAGACTGAGGCAGATATTAGGGTCTCTGCAGCAAGCATAGAAGTCATGTTACTGCCATCTTCTTGCCTGAGCAGGAAATAAAGAAGACATCACCAGCTCCCATGGGAGAGTTACTTTCAGAATATCTGTCAATGGTTAGCACTCTAGATTATTGGTCTCTCAAGATGTACCCAGGGCACATCTCCCTTTCATCATTAACACATGAAATACATTGTACAAATAATAGGCTGTCGATTCTGAGTATATCAGAATGATTATAACAACTGGTTATGCAGCCTCTTCATTTCTCAGACTTTCTTGGTCTACGCAATAGCATGTACATTGACTTGTTTAGAAATTCCCTTGCACAATGTGTTCTGAATGCCACACTGAGCTGTGCTGTTCTGAAGTGTCCTGACACTTCATTTATCTGCTCAGTGACCTGTATACCCATCATAATCATGTTCAGTCTCTAACTTGTTGCAGATTTGATGTCCATCTTTCCCTTGGCTTCTGGCTTAACTCTCTATCTTCCTTGCTACCAGCTACATCATTCTAAATGAGACATCCAATCTTTCAGGGCTAAGCTTCTGAGGACAGCTCTCCACGGGTCTCTTTACCTAGCCCATTGGCCATGATACACCCAGGTATTTCTGAAACTCTTCTGGCCACCTTGCTGCTTATATGGATACACACTTGGTTTTATGAGTCTTCCTCTGGGATTCTTGACTTGCATCCGATCTGGAGTTAATCTGCTAACCCTGTGGAACCTCTTTTGTGTTTGAACAGGAACCAGAGATTTCCAGTTTCTCGGCAGGCATCATTGCTTTCCTAGCCATGTTGCCACTGAGCCTTGCAAACAGACACAGCATATTCATGTTCCAATTAGCTCAAAACAAAGACAAAGTTTTTTTGAGGAATCTTTCACTTTCAAAGCAGCATCTAGTTTTGGTATCAAAACATGTTTTCTAGAGGCCAGAGAGATGGCTCAGTGGTTAAGAGCACTGACTGTTCTTGCAGTCTTCCAGGGATTCATTCCCTGGCACCCACATGGAAACTAAGAACTGTCTTTAGTGCCGGTATGGTGGCCCATGCCTTTAATCCCAGCACTTGGGAGGCGGAGGCAGGCGGATCTCTGTGAGTTCAAGGCCAGCCTGGTCTACAGCACGAGCTCCAGGCCAGCTGGGAATAAAGGGGGGAATAAAAGGAGACCCTATCTCGAAAATAGTAAAACAAAAACAAACCATGTTATGTTTTTTCTCCCAGTTGCATCTGAAGTACAGAGATAGTCTGCTCAGGATCTGCACATTCTGTCTGCCTTTAAGGAGATTGGTAATGGAAGATAACAAACTTTGAATACATTTGTACAGACTTGTTCATTTGTACACATAATTATCTTTACTATTTTGGTTTCCAAAACCAGGACACCTACTGCCCCTTTGCACCTAAAATGATAGCTGTTGCAGCAGATTACAGAGTGTTGACAGATAGATTTGAGAAAGAAGTAATGAGAAACTGGGTCATTGACAGGAACAATGGAACCTCGTCTAGGAAATGAGTTAATTGACAATTCATCAAATCTTTTAAAAATCAAATAATTTTCAAGATAAAGGAAAGCAGGTACAGTTTTCTTGGCAACAAAGCTTGCTGCACAGAGGTGTGGTAGCCAAAGGCTCTTGTTTGAGAAAAGGGCTTGTACTGGCCAAATGATGCTCTTATATCCAAATCAGATTTTTGTCTTGTTACTTAGTCCTCTTCTTTTTACTAGGATCTCAGAGTTAAAACAGTCCCTGTGTCTGGCTGTTTGTTTTGGTCACATTGCTTTAATGTAGAATATGGCTCCTTGGGATTGTCAGGAATAGAAGCAGGCGTGGTGGTGTTTGGGCAAAACCAAGCAGGCAGGCAGTTGCTGGGAAAAGGGCTGTGGAAGAAGTAAGCATTCTGCCAGGATGCACTTCCTCTCATCTTGCTTTAGCACGTTCAAATGGTTACTTGCTGAAAGTGTAGGCAGAGACACTTCCTTACTGTGTTTGTATGTACAATGAAAGGAAAAAATACAGTGACTGAATCTAATTGACAGAAGTTGTTTTGGCATTGGTTTGTACTTTGACAGTCAATTTGTGTGTTACTTGATGTAGGCTCTGTGTAGTTCATTGTGAGCAGGAAAATCCCTAGGTCCTCAGGTACTAACTGCCTAGCTCTAGAAAAGCTAGTGTCGGCCAGAGAGCTAGGCAGTTAACACTGCTTCACCATGATTCCTGTTCCTGGTTTTGCCCTGAGCTCCTGCTGTGAGTTCCCTTAATGATGGATTATGACCTGGAACTATACGTCAAATAAAGCCTTCCCTTTCAAGTTGCTTCCCATCAGTATGCTCTATCACAGCAACAAAATAACTGAGAATACCTGGGAGGGCAATCTTAATGAGGATTGCGTAAATGAGATCGCCCTGTGTACATGCCCTTAAGGGATTTTTCTTAACTAGGGTAAATGATTGTGGGGTTGCACGATTTGATGGACCAGACTGGGAACCTTATGAAGATGAAGAAAGTATGTGCTCTTTTCTCTGGATGTGACCCCCTGCTTTAAATTTTCCCTTGACTTCCCCTCAATGATGGGATATAATCTGGAATTTTAGCAGAATAAACATTTCTACCTTAAATTCCCTTTTACAGAATGTTTTATTATAGCAGCAGAACTAAAACTAATGTAGCTCCATCTTCCCTGGCATTTCTCTCACCCCAGCTCTCCCTGCATTGTGCTATATGTGTCCATGTTTGTTATTTTCTGGATTATTTTCTTAGGAATTTTTTCCGTAGCTGTTAAGTGTATCTCCAAATTAGATTGTGGCTTGCTTCTTTTCCTCCTTCATGATGATGGGAAAGCAACAGCACTCATTAGAAACCACACTTTAAAATGTGAAATTTGCTATTTTTCCGTGGTGGCTGAATGTGACGCAACACCATATTTTGGACTGTTGGTTGAGGAAGGGTAACCAGTGGCCTAGGTGTGCAGTGCAGTTAACTGAGCATTATTGATATAATAAACAAATTTACAGCTTGTAGGAATTTCAGTTTATCACCGATAATCAAAATGGAGCTCCACTGTAAGTCAAATAATAGAAGCCTGTCATTTATCCTCCATTTTTTTTTATTAAACAACGCCTTCAGTTTCTATAGTTTAATATATTACTACATTCTACTGGACAGTAAGTACTTCCTAAAATTATTCAATATCAGCATGGAAAGAGAACTCAAATTCTTTTTAAAATATTTTTAGCTGCACAGTTCTGTTTTTTAATTTTTTTTTATCTCTGTCCAATTGATCAACATTTGAGATGTTTCCAAATTTTTGTACATTGCAGATAATATGGAAATGTAAAATTTTGTGCAGGTGACAGTTGTATTTATATTATATAACGTGTCTGTACTTGACTTTGGGCACCACACAGAGTAGTCAAGTGTCTTCTTTATGGTTACCTTTCATATGTATTATTGATTGAAGGTGGGAAATTCTTCTCAATAATAGACTTATTTTCTACTTTTACAAATAATAAATAAGAAAATATGGAGGCTGGAGGGCTCAGCAGTTAAGAGCACCAACTGCTCTTGCAGAGGACCAGGTTCGATTCTCAACACCTATATGGGGGCTAAGAACTGTATTTAACTCCAGTTCCAGGGTAATCCAACACTCTCTTCTGACCTCTGTGGCATTGCACGACACAGGTGTACCAACCTGCATGCAGACAGTACACTCATACACATAAAAACTAATAAATAAATTTTAAAAATTAAAAAAGAAAATATGGATCATTCATTCTCAGGAAATATATATTCTCATGAATATGTGAAATGCACATATAACTGTAATATAGTTCCAATGGGCTAAATAAGAAAAGTTACACATAAGAATGTTGTTTAGTTTCTCTAAATTATGAATGAAACATGTATTTTTCTTATGCTTAAAATGATTACTTACAGCTTGTTTTGATGATCACTTAAAAAAATTCGGTAGAAACTTTGGTAATAAAATGTCACAAAGATCTAATCCATCTTTGTGAATTAGTATTAACATCATTTGATATTGTGAAATATTTCAAAATATCAGGTTAGAGAGTTGGCTCACTGGTTAAGAGCTCTGAATGCTCTTACAGAGGACATGGGTTCAAATCCCAGTATCCACATGCTGGTTAACAACCATCCTTAGTCCAGTTCCATGGGATCTGATGCCCTCTTCTACCCTCCATGGGCATTATACAACAAGGGTGCACTTACGCACTGGCAGACAGTGCACTCTTACATATAAAATAAAAATAATAAATAAAATAAAATATTTCTTAAACTTCAAAATATTATGTCAAGAAATAAGGCTGCTTGAACAATCACAAATATTTGACTAAATCTATTTCTTCAAAGTATTGTTTAATGATATTTTTCCTATGAAAATAACATACACTTCTTGTGAGAAACTGTTAATGGAAGAAAAATGGTTTTATTATCTGTTCTAGTTTGTCTTCCATTGCTGTGACAAAACACTCTGACAGACACCAACTTGGGGAGGAAAGGGTTTATTCAGCTTACATCTCCTGGGTCACAGTTCATCACTTAGGAAGCCCAAGGCAGGAACTCAGGGCAGGAACCTGGAGGCAGGAGCTGAAGCACAAGCCATGGAGGAATGCTGTTCACTGGCTTGCTCCCCTGGCTCATGCCCAGCCTGCCCTCTTATATGGTACACAACAATCTGCCCAGGGTGGTACTACTCATTGTGGGCTAGGCCATCCCACATTGCTCGACAATCAAGACAATACTCCACAGATGTGGCCACAGGCCAATCCAATGGAGCCAATTCCCCAATTGAGGCTCCCTCAACCTAAGTGTGTCAAGTTGACACTAAAGCTATCCAGCACAATTGACCCCTTGTCAACTTGACACACAAAACACATCACTATTAAACCACAACCTTTCCAGTTCTTATCCCCAAAGTAGAATGTTAACGTTAATCACAACCTAACACAGTACAACCTTAAAAGCCCCACAGTCCTTAAAATGTCCAAACACTTAATATTTCACAGTCTATTAAAAGTCTCTTAACTGTGGGCTGCTGTAAAATCCAAAACAAGCTCTGTCTTATTTCAAAGGGAAGAATCAGGCACTCTCAAAACCTAAGTCCAGCAAAGTAGCTCAAGGCTGGACACCTGGGATTCACTCATGATCTTCTGGGCTCCAAAGGGTTTTGGCAGCATCCCTTCTATGACTCTGCCATCCGTGGTACACACAGCTCATCTCGCAGGCCCAGGCTGACTCCATTCCACACCTGCTGCTGCTCTTGGTGGTCGTTCCATGGTCCTGGCATCTCCAAAAAGCTGGGGTTGCCACTGAAATTGAGGCAGCACCTTCACCAATGGTCTCTTCTGACCTCTCCTGGTGCAAAGCCTTAGCTTCTCTCCATGACCCCTGCAATCCTGGGGTCTTCACTGCAACTGAGGTGCACTTCCACCAATGGTCTTTCCTGACCTCTCACAGTGCCAAACCTCTGCTGCTCTCTGTGACCCCCTCAAATTTCAACACCAGAACCATATAGGAAACTCTTACACACTACCAAGTCCTGCTTCTGGCTTGAGATGGAGGCTCAGGCCCCTTCTGGAACACAGCTTCTGTGTGCTGACCCTGAAGAAATTCTTCCCAGAAGATTTCACCACAGTTATGCTGGTCTCTTGTTACTTACAGCTGATTTTTCAGCCCCAGCTAACCAGCATCAATTGTCCCAGTACAACAAAAATTTCACTTCAGGTTCTGGTCTCTTGTTACTAACAGCTGATTCTTCAGCCCCAGCTGACCAGAACCCACAGATTAAACAATCTTGATGATCTCTGCTCCCTTTTGAAACTAGAAACTTCACAAGCCAGGCCTCAATCTTCTACAAATCCTTCAGCAAAACTACTCCAAGCTCCACAGCAACAATCTTTAGGCATTCAATGATCTTCCCAGCCCAAACTTCCAAACACCTCCACAATCGTTCCCCAAAACACCAAGGTCAGGTCTGTCACAGCAATACCCCACTCTTCTGGTACCAATTTCTGTTCTAGTTTGTCTTCCATTGCTGTGACAAAACACTCTGACCGACACCAACTTGGGGAGGAAAGGGTTTATTCAGCTTACATCTCCTGGGTCACAGTTCATCACTTAGGGAGCCCAAGGCAGGAACTCAGGGCAGGAACCTGGAGGCAAGAGCTGAAGCACAAGCCATGGAGGAATGCTGTTCACTGGCTTGCTCCCCTGGCTCATGCCCAGCCTGCCCTCTTATATGGTACACAACAACCTGCCCAGGGTGGTACTACTCATTGTGGGCTGGGCCCTCCCATATTGCTCAACAATCAGACAATACTCCACAGATGTGGCCACAGGCCAATCCAATGGAGCCAATTCCCCAATTGAGGCTCCCTCAACCCAAGTGTGTCAAGTTGACACTAAAGCTATCCAGCATACTATCTAAGAGAACATATTTCAGAATATTACCCTTCAGTCTTTTCACATCCTTTACAGACATTACTACCTATTATATTGTGTTTCATTTTAATAGACTATAAATTTAGACAGGTTTTAGGATTATAGAAATAGTGTATAGAAAATGTTAGATAGTTCTCAAGAACATGAATTATTGCTCTACTTATTTTGATCTTCTCTGATTTTTCACCAAATTAATATTTCCCTCATACAAAGTTTGAATATAATTTGCTAGGTTTATATCCAAGTATTCCATCTCTTTTGCTGCTTTTATAAATTATGTTTGAATATAGTCTGGACTCCTGATTGATCAACATGCCTGTGCATACAAGCTTCTCCAACTGGTCTATGGGAACCTTGGGTTGTTCAAAATTTGGACATAGATACTTGCAGAATGCACCAATTACCTAATTGTATGACATACTGAGTAACATCAATGTTATCTGCAAACAACTGTGTCATTATAATGTAGAATCCCTTAAAAAATAAAAATAAAAAAAATAAATTATGTTTGTTCACATTGCTAGCATATAAGGGAATAGTTTACCTTCTAAGTTTTAACTTTATATCCAGAATCTTTGTTATTACCACTTACTAATTCTAGGGGATTTATCTTATTGATTTCTGGGAATTCTCTATATGTGTTATCAAATGCCTGTGAGGATAATTTTATTTGTTCTTTTCTAATATGTACACTTCTGATTTACTTTTCATGTCATATTGCATTATAATTTCATTACAATTATAAATAGAAATAACATTTTTCTTATCTTGTTTGACATCTCAAGGAATGCCAACTAACTTCTCACCATCAAATACCATTTTAGGTGTCAGACTGCAAAAATTTCCATCCCCTAGTAGGCTGATTTCTTTTTCTGAAGATCATAGATGAGTGAGTTTTGGAGGAAAGACAAATTACATAAATAATAAATGGTTCTTTGTGGTGACTTGGCAGAAGCTGGTTCATAGGTCGGAAGAATTTAAATATCTCCTCTGAATGTTAACATTCAGTTCACAGAAGTCCTTTCTAAACTAAATAATACAAGTCTGATGAGTTTATTTTGAATTTAATGCTTTCTTTTTCAACTTGAGATAAAAAAAAATTTACCTGTAGGTACATAGACCTATAAGTAAATGTTTTCTTCTTTTTGATACTAGGTGGACCTTCTTTCTGGCTTATTTTCTTACATGGCCTCATAGCATGTACCGTGTTATTAAAAGAAAGAATGAATCCCAAAGGCCAGATATATTGGTACATGGCTGCAATCTTAGTAATTAGGAGGCTGAATTAGAAGGATTACAAGTTCCAGACAAACTGGAGAGACATGGCAAATTGTAGGCCAACCTGCCTACATAAGGAGACCATATGCAATGAAAATTGTAAGGTAAAAAATTCATTTAGTTCTTGTAAATAACCTTGTTCCTTGAATACCATTTTGTCAATAAAATTTTGTCTCATCTGTAATTGAACTTTTCTTTGTCTTAAAAATAATTTAGCATTGATATTGCCTTGGCAAAAAGAACTTCCTTTCAAATGAATGGTGCTGAGGTTCCAGAGCCAAAAAACCAACTAACCAAACAAACAAACAAACAAACAAACAAACACCTCCCAAATGACAACAACAACAACAATGACAACAAAAGAGGCTTCTATTTCACACAAAGCTTAAAGCTTTTCTGCAAAATAATAATAAAGCAGTATGACCTTTCTGAAATCCAAAGATAACAAAGTACATGTATTTAAACCATGCTTCCTTTATAAAATAATACATGATTCAGAAAATATAACTCTATTAGAGCATGCTGGAGAATTTAAGTTAGAAATCAGGTACATGGAGCCAATATTATCACTACTCTTTAGAGACAAAGATGCATATGGATACACTTCCTGGGTTCATTAAATACCAATCTGAAATAGCAAAACATCAATATTGGTAGCTCGAAAATGATAACAGCTGACAGATGGCACCAATTAGAGCAATTAGCAATTAGCTTGCATGTCCGTGTCCCACCTTCATCCTCCTTCAGTTATTTGCTCCATGAATTTCTACAATTCCTGGATATATGCCCAAGATGAAGTCTCTGCTGCAGACCATTGGGATGATGGATTCCTGCCTGTTACTGAAAATGGAGATGAACAGAAAGAGCCTATGTCTTTTACAAGATACAGTAATTGAGCAGGAGAGATGGCTTAGTGGTTGAAAACTTACTGCTCTTCTGAAAGATCTGAGGTTAGTTCCTAGCACCCACATCAGGTGGCTCACAACTACCTGTATCTCCAGCTCCAGGAGAATCTGTAAACACTGGCCTCCGCAGTCACCTGCAGTTACACACATGCACCTGCACTTGCACACACACACACACACACACACACACACACATACATGCACGCATACATGCACACACAAAATGCAAAAAATAAGACTTTGAGATTCATTTATTTAAAAAAAATTTAAAATTAGCCCTGTAAAATTCAAAAATCCCATTTATTGATTTTATGGGTCTGTATGTTTTGCCTGTAGGTGTGTACACTATGTGTGAACTGAGGTCAGAAGAGGAATTCACATCTCTTGGAACTGGAGTTACCAACCACTGCTAGTCATCATGTGGGTTCTGGGAACCAAAACCGAGTTCCCCTGCAAGAATAATCAGTGCTCATAACCAAGGAGCAGTCTCTCCAGCACCTGGGACATTTTTAACAGAGTAAAAGGGAGTGCTAAAAATAAAATTATGCATTTTTGAAATAATTATTGATTGGCATGCAATTAGGTTTTACTGTATCCATGATTATTTAAGTTATTTCAATTGAAAACACAAGTCTAAAGCTGGGCACAGTGGTCCATCTCTAAAACCCTTGATTTTGGAAGTGAAAGCAGAGTTTGTGAATTTGAGGTAGCCTGAAATACAAGCAAGATGCAGACCACTGCAGGACATAGTGAGACTACCTCAAAAACCAAAACGGGATGGTAATGCAGCTCAGGTGTAGAACTCCTGCTTAGCATCTGTGAGGGCCAGTATTCAGCCCCCAACACAAAAACACAATAAAACAAAGCAAAACAAAACAAAAAGACACAAAACAACAATGAAATTCAAAAAAAGTATAAAACAACTCCATTATTAAGACAAATCAGCAAGAACAAAACTCCATTCTCATTCTCATTTCAGAAAAGTAATTATTCTTGCTATATTTATAAATTTGATTTTGTTTCCATGTCTCTAACACCAAGTTAATGCTATTTTTCTGCTGATTTTATTTTCTTAGTAATATAATTTCCCATTACACATAATTGCTTGAAATTTTCTTTAAAATTTCATTTTATGGTTAACAGAATTTGAAATTGTTGACATCTTCCACTAAGTATTTTGATTATATATTTTAATTGAGAAATTATTATTTTTTCTCCATGTGCTGAGATAGCTATCTGGAAAGGCCAGACAGATTTCTGTCAATTTTAGCTCATATAGTATATCACTTCTAAATTACATCAATTAACTAATTAATTAATTAATTTCACGTGTATGCCCACATACAGGCACTTAGCATAGCATATGCCTTGAATTCAGAGGACAACTTTTGGGAATTAATTCTTTCCTTCTACCAGTAGGGTTCCAGGGATCCAACTCAGGTTGTCAGGGTTGGCAGGAAATATCTTTACCTACTAAGCCATGTCATTGGCCTTTATATAATTTTATTGAAATACCTAAACAATTTTGGGTTGCATTCCATTAAAGAATCATTCTCCAGATGAAACTATCAAATGAAATGTCTTTGCTTATAATTATGATACAGGGGATGTCAGGGTCTACCACCTGGTTAGTCTCATTAATTAAACAATTTAAGAATGGAATCTAATGGAAGATCAAGGACAATTTTATTAGAGTTTAAAATAATAAGAAGAAAACAAAACCCAAGACAGACAAGCTGTATTGCAGCAGCTGCTGGGAAGATGGAGGGGAAAAGGAGAAAAGGCCAAGCCTTCCAGCCAGCTCGGAAGTCAGACAGCTGAGAAGAAATGGTCACAGGGTGAGGAAGGGATCTTCAGAGAAAGAGTAAGGAAGCCCATGTCAAGGAAGGCCAAAGTGTTAGGGAGAGCATGCTTAGAAAAGAAATAGAAGAAAAGGAAAAGTTATACTTTTGTTACTAATTCAGAAAAGCCGGTTGACTTCGTAAGCTGGGTGCCTCTGGGCTAGTTAGCTACTACATTGGGTTGGGGATTCTGAGAAGGAAAATACATTCTCGTTAAAGGACTAATTATTTTGCCTGTCTCTTTAGTGGCAGGTGAACCTGCCTTCCTAGGTGTGTCAACCTGGAATTTTAGGTCTCTACCCAGGCCAGAGGACACAAGGTTTTTTTTTGTTGTTGTTTGTTTTGTTTTTTTTCTTATTGCTACTCTATTAATTATTAATACTCATTGAATTTTAGTGTAAAATTGGGGAATTACTCCACTGAACTCAATTCATATAATTAATATAAATTTGTCTAGTTTTGATTGCATTGAAGATTATTCCCATAACTTCCTTTTATTATGTAATTTCATTAATCATTTCCAAGTTTTCAACTAACTTTAGGTGAGATTAGAATAAAATGAAAAGAATTTAGTCACATAAAATTCAACAGATTTACAGATTCAAGGTGATTTACAGATTCAAGCTTTCTACAACTGTTGAGAATGGGCAGCAAATAGACAAAAAAAATCTATTACAATCCTGAAGTATTTTTTTATTTTATTTATTTTATTATGTGTATGAATGTACTGTCTGCATGCAGGTCTGTGCACCCATGTCGTGCAATGCCGTGGAGGAAGAGCCTGTTGGATTCCCCTGGAACTGGAGTTAAAGACGGCTCCCAACCGCCAGGTGGGTGCTGGGAATCCTCTGCAAGAGCAGTCAGCACTCCCAACCGCTAGGCCATCTCTCCAGCCCCCCTGAAGTATTTTTTTAATTCCATCATACACATACAGTATGTAGTTTGGTTATTCTTCTGTGTGTGTATGTGTATGTGTGTATGTGTGTGTGGGTGTGTGTCTGTGTGTGTGTGTGCTCTCACCAGGTGAGCATTCTTAAATCGTTTAATTAATGAGACTAACCATAATTATAATTATAAGCAAAATAATTTCACTTGATAGTTTCATCTGGAGAATGTTTCTTTATTGGAATGCAAACCAAAATTGTTTAGATGTTTCAATAAAATAATATGAGGTCTAGTGAAATGGCTCACCTGTTTGTGTGAAATAGGGTCCTTTGGCTGTAGTTGTTCAACACTGCACAGGCCAGGCAAGCTGGCCTGCACCTTCTCTAGCATCTAGGAGATTCTCATGTCTCCATCTATCTTGCCATAGGAGTGCAGGGATTATAAATGCATTTTATAGTGTCTGGCTTTGCATGTGTTCTAGGACTCTGAATTCAGGTTCTTATGATGGTATGGTAAGGCCTGTATCCACTGTTCCATCTCTTCAGCTCCCATCCACTATGTCTATGTGTGTCCCTAGGAAGGCAGGTTCACCATGGATTTTGACAACTGCATTTTACATTTCTATTTTTGTTTTGTTGTTGTTGTTTTGTTTGCTTGTTTCCTGGACAGAGTCTCACTATGTATCCCAGGTTGGAGTGGAGATCCCTCTGCACCTAGTGTTAAAGACAGGTTGTACCATACTTGCCCTTCATTTCTACTCCTAGTTGAAGTATATTAGGGTATTTGGAGTATAGTTATAGAAAATTTTCCCACCACCGCAAAGCACAGGAAATATATGCTCTTTGTTTTATTTCAAAATTAATTATCATTCATTCATTTTCTTTTTTTTCCCCTTGTCCTTTTTGAGACAGGTCTCCCTGCAGCCCCAGCTGTCTTGAAATTCACTATCTAGAGTAGGTTGGCCTTGAACTCACAGAGATCTACCTGCCTTTGCCTCCTAAGTGCTGGGATTATACATGTGTGCCACCATGCTTGGCATAGTCATTGATTGTTTTAAGGGAGGATCTCACTGCGTAACCCCAGTTGACCCAAACTTTGCAAAGTAAATCCTTACATTCTGGCTTCTATCCTACAGTGATCCCCTGCTTCTGCCTCCAGAGTGTTGAGATTAAAGGTTGGGGTGACCGTACCTGGAAGGCCCCTGTTTGCTTTCTTAATTTAAGGAGAATTTTGTTCATAATGTTTTTTTTTAAATTTTTATTTATTAATTTACGTGTATGAATGTACTGCCTGCATGTAGGTTTGTGCACCCATGTCATGCAATGCCGCAGAGAGTCAGAAGAGGGTGTCGGAGCCAGGCGTGGTGTCTCACGCCTTTAATCCTAGCACTTGGGAGGCAGAGGCAGGTGGATCTTTGTGAGTTCAAGGCCAGCCTGGTCTACAGAGTGAGTTCCAGGACAGCTGGGGCTACAGGGAGACCCTGTCTCGAAAAGACCAAAAAAAAAAAGAAGAGGGTGTCGGGTGTCGGATTCCCCTGGAACTGAAGTTCTCCTGGAGTTGGAGTTACAGACAGTTCTCAGCCACCATGTGGGTGCTGGAGATAAAACCCAGGTCCTCTGCAAGAACAGTTGGTGCTCGTAACCATTAGGCCATCTCTTCAGCCCTGTTCATAATGTTTTAATTGGCATTGAGCTCTCCCCAAATTTGTGGCCACATTATCACCATGGAACAAATCATCGTATGTAAATGTTGAACCTATAAAATGATTTTAGGGGAACATTTACAATGAGGTTAAATGTTTTACCCTTTAAAATAAGCTTCTTTGATTCCACTAACTGAATAATGAAAATCAAACTATTATTGAAACTGATTTTTCTGGCTGGAGGGATACAGAATGATTGAGGTAACTCTGGCATCTTTAACTCTGCATATACTTTCATAAAGAAACCAATGCAGACAAACTTCAAAAAATAGACCCTCTATCATTTTGCCACTTCAGTTGTCTTTATGAAGAGAGGAAGGATTAAGGTGATTAGGATTGGTCACGAGGTTGGAAATGAAATGTATTCTACTCTAGTTTGAGACCTATACAAGATTATTCTCTAAGAAAGAGAAACAATCCAGAGGAAAACAACAACAAGTACAAAACAAAACAAAAGAAAAACCCACTCCACTCTGCTCCCAGTCCTGGTGTCTTGGGACTTCCCATGCATGGGGAAGTGAGTTCACTCTCAGCGCTTTCTGCCTCTCCCCAAGGGAATTTGTGGTAATTCACAGGAAGGTTCCTGCTATCCAGGTGTTTTTCTAAGTTCAACCATGAGGGGAAATAGCTGTGAAAGTTTAATGGAAACACAGTCCTGCATCATCACTTCTTACATTTCCAAAGCCCTGAGATTAATCCAATTTCATTTGGATAGACCAGGATTAGGAATGCAAACCTAGGGGGCTGGAGAGATAGCCTAGCGGTTAAGAGCACCGACGCTCTTGCAGAGGACCCGGGTTCGATCCCCAGCACCCACATGGCGGCTAAGAACCGTCTGTAACTCCAATTCCAGGAGAACTCCAGTTGCAGGGGAATCCGAGACCCTCTTCTGACCTCCGCGGCATTGCACGACACGGGTGCACAGACCTGCATGCAGACAATACATTCATACACATACAAAAATAAATAATAAAAAAAAAATTTTAAAAAAAAGGAATGCAAACCTCTAGAAGATCAGGGGCAGGGACTCAGCAGGATGCATTTTAAGGGCTTTTCTCTCTTGTCCTAAACGGTTTGGAAGCATTTCTTCTACACATGCTTGCATATGGATGGCTGTCAAGAAATATCTAAGGAAAGCCTTTTTCTGCACTTCATGGTATGCCAGATGAGGTGTTGCTTTGATGAGAAATGGGATTTTCCTAAATGAAAGTTTTTTCATCAACTAGAAGTCGTGCAAAGTTACAGAGAATTGACACTTCAATGAGAACCTGAAATTCTCACCAACTGTAAAATATTCCAATTAAGTAGTTTCTAGACATAGTCTTCTCCTAGCTCAGTATTTCACATAGCTGTATTCTGAAACAGGCGATATGCAGGAAATTATGGACTGACAAAGACCCAGAGAAACTTTATCCTTTTGCTCTTTGGATAAAACGCCACTTGTTCTTTTCTAGTTCTGCGATACATTGGATCACAACTCAGGATAGCTCAGTTTAGTATGAACAATTCAGTTCTCAGAACACCTTTTATGATAAAATGGCTTTTATCTAGACAGGGCCAAACATCTAAAACATATACATAGTGGTTTCATCAAAACCATGTGAATAGCTTGACAGAATCATGTATCATTAACCTGATAACAACAGTGTTGCTGTGATATAGGCTCTTTATACAAAACCAGACAGATTAGGGTGGGGTAGCATTAATTTCTTTCATGTTATTTTATTCTCTTTTGCTCTTGCAAGATAAAAAAAGAAAGAACAACAACAGAACAAGGAAAAAATGATTCAGTTATTTATTATCACTTATTATTTGTGGTAGAGTCATTTTCACTCTGCAAAATAATAATAAAACCCCATATGAATTGAAATGGGATACAAGAGCTCACCAGATGTAGCTCTATCTCTCCATGAAAATAAACGGAATGTTTTCCTTAATCAATCAGAATGAATAATGCTGATGGTCTTGGCAGTAACTAAACAGGGGCTGCCAGCTCCCGCACCCTGTATGATTTCATCTTTCCAAGCAGACTAAAATCTGCTCTCTTCTCTTTCACACTGGACAACTTTATTTTCACACGTTCAATTTAACAAAGCTCAAAAGGAATTCTAAAAGCTTCGCCTAGCTCATAAAATGTTTACCAGATATCTCTACAGGATGACGACTGCAGCACTGTGTTTCATAATGTGAGGAAATAAGGGAGACTCTGCTGAGGAGCATAAACAATCAGATTGGTGGGAGGTTGCCTGTTGTCAGTCCTGCTATAAGGTTGCATTTTGTAGCAATTTTGTTTAAGACTTCATTTAAACAACTGCTTGATATAAAAAGAAACACTGGACAACTATACACCCCCCCCCATTGTTTAACTCAGCTTTGAAGTGGGTCTGAGTCAGTAACATTGGGTAATTTTCTAGTTTGAGCAGGAGTCTGATTTCTGAGTTGCAATGAAAGAAGACCTTAGCTTCCCTATCTCCCAATCGTCTTGCTTATTAGATGGTCAATAAGGTAAAGAATTTCAGGAAGTAAGCAATGCACACTCAATCTAATACGGGAAGATTTTTATTATGGTGTTTGCCTAAGTACATCAATACTTTTTATTTCAAAGTGATCTACATATATTAGTTTATTTAATTTATTAATTTATTAAATGTATTACTTAATGTTATTTAACTTCCTAACATTTTCTCAAATGAAAAAAACATTAAGCACTTATATTTCACTCTGAAATCACACTATAAGGGGTAGAGCCAGGTCCGGTCCCAGACAAATCTGGTGACAGAGTCTGTGTACCATGTTGGAAACCAGCTTCATTTTGTTTCATCTTAACATCCTCTTTCTTCTCCTGCTGGCTCCTTGTTCTCAATACTCCATGAGGCCACTTTGAACTTTCCATTCTGGATTCTGAGTGTGGAGGGCAGTGGGTGAACAGGTACATGATAGATGTGAAGATTTCCAGCAGCTCTCTGGACTATTTGCAATGAAGAGCATAGGGAAGAATTGCATTCCTTCTTCCCCTTGAATTCTGTGATTAAACAAAAACTTGGCACTTCTACTTCAGTCTAGAAGAAAACTGTGACTTTTCATACCTGGACTCCAGTAGGATTCCATTATAGTAAGTGCTAGACAAATTTCATTTGTGACCAAGATTTAACTAGGGATACAGGGGCCTTCTGTGAATGAGTACAGAGTATGGCCATACATACGTAGGGATCCTAAAAGGTGGTGAACCATTGCCACCTGGTGGTTAAAGTGATTTAACCTCTACAGATGTTCTACATTGCCAAGATTGGCAGTTCCTGTGGTCTTGACATCAGAGACACAGGTTGTGGCAGGTGGTTTTATGTAGTAAGTCCAGTAAACTCATACCTTAAAATAGTATTCTTGTACCCTAAAACAGTAAATTCATACCCTAAAACCATTTCCATCTCCCTATATTTTTGTATTCCTAATGACCTTGATGCTTCACTTTTGTAGAACTGGAAAATTATGTTACAAAAGCCCCACACTCAGTGTTTTTTACAAAGCAGTGCATTCAGAGGCAGACATTTTTTATTCCTCTGAATATATGTTGAATGTCATGAAGAGAAAGCTGTAAATTCTTTAAGATAGTTACTCAGACCCTGGGCTTCTAAAAGCTTTGACTGATAGCAACTATAGAAACATAAAGCCAGAAGTGGTGGCCCATGCCTTTAATTCCAGCAATCAGGGGGCAGAGGCAGGGGGAATCTTTGAGATTGAGATGGGCCTGGAATACATAGTGAGTTTCAGGTCAGATGTACTTTGGAGTCTAGAAATAGCATATTAAAATAATGTCATGAAGTCAATAATTACTGCGATATAGCATTATGTAGTATAAAATTGTAGAGCTAACAGAATAATTGATAAAATGAATACCTATCAATCGTACTCCTGATTGGGTGGAATAACAAGGCAATCATATAGAGGAGGAAAGGTCAAGGTGCGCAAAGAAATGCTGTTCTTAGGAATGCAGTCACAGATAAGGAAGTGGGCATCCTTGTAGTCATTTCTCAGAGTCCCCCAAGGCCACAGCAGAGCGCTGGCCAAACCCATGTGACCCTCATCAGAAATGCATGTCCTCCTTTCCTTGGCAATTTTCTGTTTCCATAGTTGCAGAAACATCAAGGGAAAATCATGTCTCAGATGACAGTTTTTCTTGTTAGCTACGGCTGCAAGTTTGCCTGTCCCCCACTCTTTCTGTGACAAAATGCCATCTTGGGAATGGTTTAGTCATTTCATTCTGCATGGGGTAGAGTGTCTAATGTTAACCACTTGACTTCATCGTGTCTTTCGCATTGACAGTAATGACCTGGAGAAGCATTTGAAGTGAATAAACTGGTACTTTGTGAAATCTTATAAAATCTACACTATTGACAACTCCAGAAGCAACCCTTGTGCCTTTGAGCTAAACAGACATTGTTTCGACACACGTTAGAGACCAGCTTATCTCTCCATCTTCAGCTCTGATTGTTCAACATATTTTAAGCTATATAATCATACATAAAAATATAATAACGGGAGGCTAAGCATCCTTCTCCCTTTTTGTCAGTACTGCATTTTGTTGTACAATGTGTTTCTACAGGATTCCATAAAGACAGCTATGCATCAGCAGGAAAATATACTTCTAACATTCAAAGTCAATGATGCAGATAATGGAGAACCAGCATCCTCAGTGTGGGATAGGAACTGTCCTCAGTCCCTAGCCCAGATGTTAGTAACAACCAATAAACTGTATTACACACGGAAATAGGAGAGAAGAAGCTTGAAGGAATGGCCTGCTTAGCTAGATTTATTAGGCTAGATCTTTAATATGCCATATGGCAGCTTGGCTTTTCTAGTCAAGCACAGTCCTATGAAGGAAAAATAAGATGACCAGCCCTCCCACAAGCACTGAGTTCACAGGGAAACAAGTGCCTGCTGCATGACTCAGCGTCACCCATGATATGCGTCCTCCGGGTCCATTAAGCCTCAATATGTTTTCTATCACAGAGGGGACTTCCATTATCCCTACTGTTTAGAGAAAGCTCTATACATTGTCAGCCTGGTGAGGGGAATGAGGAAGAGAGGGTAGAGCTGAGATCCATCATGTGATTTCACAGAGCTTCTGCCTTTTATTAAGACACTTTGTGCAGGAAATACAAACTAAGGTATTGGCAATGATTTTAAAAGCTATTATTCAATGAAATGGAAAAGTGCCATCGTGTGTATGTCGTTTAGAATACCAGAGAGTAAAAAGTATATTTTCCTTCTTGTTAGAGATGACAGTGTGAGAACTACTTTTCTTTATTAAAGCATCATGCCTTTCTCACATAAAGGCTTTTATCAGAATGATTTGTATCAATACTTCTGCTTCCTTTTCATTAATGTTCAAGAGAATTCTACCAATATTTTAAATATGTTAGGGAATAGTGATTATGAAGTATGTATATTAACTGTATCTTTGCAAATTCAAGATGCAAACAGTTTCTGAGCGAAAATGTTATGGTTCTTAATACTGAATACATTATCTTTTTCATAAACATTCCATGTCCTTGCTGTGTCCAGGAGCTGAAGTTGTTTAAAAAAGGAATGTCAAAACATGTTTTGTAAATGCAAATTCAGTCAATAGATGATTTTTTTTTAAATCAAGTCCTGAGAATAGTACACTTCACTTTGTGATAATTCTGCTAAAATGAAAAGGACTGGAATTAATATGAAAAATGCAGCAAAAATAATTTGGAGTACATTAAAACAATCAGCAGCCTGTAGTTTTAAAAGCTCTAATGCGTTGAGAGCCAGCGGAGAAAATATGTCTAAACTAAAAACAGTCCTTTATCATCAAGGATGCAAGTGGGTCAACTTCTGACACTGCCCTGGGATCTTTGGGGCAGATAAGAATAATATACCCTTGTGTAAATTTTCTGATGTTAGTGATATTGTGTTTATCTGTAAAATATCCTTACATTGGTGGGGTTACACAATACTTAGAAAAGATAGCATGCCATTTTTTTCTCAAATCTCTCAAAAAATTTTAATATAATTCCCTCAGGTTTTCCCTGAATTAAAAATATTTCCAAATTAGAAAAAAAAAATAAAATTAAGATAATGTCATTTATGTTTTTTAGGTTTTTAATATTTTCGTGTGAATGTTTAACAGCAGTTAATTCCTTCAGTAAAAGAAGCCAAATCTCAGAATTATATAAAGTGATAATCAGCTAATTACTTATCTTTGTTTCAGGACTATATTATGGAGATGACATTTAATGCTTATAAAATAATTATTGGGGTAAATGATACTTAATATTTTAATTTCATGTTAAATTATTTGATTAACTTTTACATAATATTATCAAACAATATCACTGAAAGAAGCAGAGAAGTTTTATGGTGTTAGATAATGCGTGCTGTTGAAGCCATTCAAAATATATCTCATTAACTTTTTTAAAAGGGACTTTTCTCTTTGTAGCAAATCAGGCCCATCTATACATATAATGTCTCTGGCAAAAATCTTATACCCTAGACACCATCTTGTTTAGCCTCTGAGCATTAACTGGTTATTTTGGCAGTATTTGCAGAAGCACTGTACAGTTTCAGGTTGACAAGCTATTAACTCTTCTTACCCTAAAGCACCAAAACAATTCACTTGGAAATTTTGCAATTAGATTTCTGCCTTTCTACTTAGCTACTTATTGTTTATTCCTTAAGGCCTCCTATGGAACGCTTACATTTTTTAAATATCACTAACATATTTGGGGTAGTTCCTATAAGTTTTTATTAATGGGCAATTAATTATGGACTAATAAAACTAACATGGGCATGCATTTAGTGTTAATTTAGTTTATGTTTATAGTTAATGGTAGCATTTTAAGATGGTAGGACATACACTTGAGCTTTTGAGCCAATGTTTGGTAAGAGAATCCCTTCCTTTCTACAAAGCTGATAGAACTGTATTCTGTAGACTTCATCAGTTGTGAGTTACGGGAAAATATAAGCGACAGTCAATCAAAACCTTATTTATCATCATGTCAACTGTCTTTAGACCTCTAATTAAAAGAAAGTAAAACTCCTGGAAGTTAGAGAATTTTCCACAGACCCTCAAATATCATCTGTGTTCCAGGGAACTGAGAAAACTAGACATAGCTTAAGGGCCCTTGTACATGTCATCTGGAAACAAATTCTAAGGAGATTTCCATAAAGAACTTTGTAAAGAGTGTGGGACTTGAAAACTCATGCGTAGTTCTCATACTGTAGTTTTAATCTGGGCCTTATGGGACAGGAACATTTGCCTTCTTTTTATTGAATTTTTGCAATTTTCATGCAATACAATTTGATGGTATTTAGATTCTCTCCCTAGCCACACCTTCCCCTACTGTATGCTTCCAGTTTAATGTTACTCATATGAACTCTCAGCAATGGTGACAGCATACAAAAGTCTTACGAAAGCTCAGACCAGATAAAATCCCAGCATAGACATGGGGATGTTGGCAAGAAATCCCCACTCAACTTAGGGAACTTTTAGCCATGTATGGCTTCTGGGAGAGGAAAAGACAGTGTCTTCCAGAGATGGGACACTTACTGAGCCCCTTTGGGGATGCAAATTAATTTGCCTTCTTAGAACAAAGTTTTATTCACTAATAAAAATATTAAAGTTCATGGACAAATTTTTCTTTTGAAATCTAAACATGCTGTAGAAACAACTACTCCATGCCTAAATAGTTTCTTTGCCCTTCCAAGAAACATTTGTAAATATTCAACAAATTGTCTTCTTCCCAGGGACAGGTAGAACGGTTGTTCTCACTCAGCCTTATTTCGTCTAAGTTTCCTACAATGAGTTGACTGGAAATGCTGCATCCCTCTGGAAGTCAAGGGGCAAGGCTATTGCTCTAGCTAAGCTTCTGCAGGTTACTGGCAACCTTGGGACATAAGTTGCAGAACTGCAGATGTAAAATGAGCCTGTGCTAGGGAACTGGTTAGACCACAAACAACTGACAGGTCCCTGGCTCATCAGAGGGACGCTTTACACTGCTGGCGGCCTGCACAGACTCAAACAGGGGTCCAGCAGGAACACCAAAGGACTTTCTTTTCACTGGTCTAAAGGAGTTACTTTCCTTCTTGAAATGAGTTTAATAGATAGAATCTCCCAAACTGATAGCAAGCACTTCTGAAGTCACACGAGAAGTAGGCACATGACAGGCCATTCCTCTAGTTCTCAAATAAAGTGCAATAGGAAAAGAATGGTACTCTGTTTTATATTTTGATGATAGATATATTTTAAGTATTTTATGTGTCCTACTAGATTCTTGATAACTAGAAGGCAGATAGGAGCAAATAATTAATATTTACCTAGAGTTCTATTGCGTAACTCTAGAACTCTAGGTAAATATTAATTATTTGCACCTATCTGCCTTCTAGTCATGTTGGCATTCTGAAACATTAGATTTATCAGTCATACATGTTTTTACTTAAAATATTGACATTGCTAAAATAGAAGCTACTAAAAAGCCTTATTGTTTAACCAAATTATTTTATACCATAGTATTTTCAATGGTATATTCCATTTCCACTCAAAAAGGCTTTGGAAGGAGAGAGTTTTTAGAACTAAAATAAATGCAGTTTTAACAAGAACATATTAGAAACGATTCTCTCAAGAGAGTGACAGTGACATTTTCCTAATTCTTCAGCTCTGGAGGATTTTATCTGAAAGCAGGTATGCTCTTATACTGGATGTATGTGTATAATAACACTTTGATAATTACTGCACTATAGAAATGGGGGAATTTCTTGGTATGAAATTTAAATATTTAGTTCAAAATATGAACTGAATGGTTAAATAACCATATTACTGATTATGTAAGCAAACTGAAATTAAAAGATTTTAGGGGAGTTTGATGAATTTCTCACCAAAAATTAGTAAAGTAGAAGTAAATAGGATAATTAAGAAGAAGAAATATAACCTTGGTGTGGTAACACACATCTTTAATCCTAATACTCAGGAGACAGAGACGGGCAGCTCTCTCCAAGATCCAGGTCAATTTGGTCTACATAGTGAGTTCCAAGCCAGCTGGGAGTCTGTCTCAAAAAAAAGGTAATCTAAGTTTTATTTAAAACTTTAAAAAGTCATAATTATTAAAACTAAAACTTTGCTTTAACTTTGATATCTATGAGCCAACTTCTGAAACATTGATTACATTTAGAAATATAAGTAAAGCGATAGCATATACTTGACTGGAATGTTTTTTCTGACCCATTTTCATTTTGATCATTATGTGTATAAAAATATGTATTAGTTGCTTTTCTTTCACTATGGTTTGATACCAACTTAACAAAGAAAGCATTTATTTAAATTAATGGTACCAGAGAGCTACTGTACATAATGTTAGGGAACGAAGGAAATGGGAGCAAGAAGCTCCCCAAACAGTGCCTCCAAGTGGGGACCCAAGTGTTAAATGAAGACATTTCTCATTCAAAGTTCCATAGTAAACATACTGGGCCCCCATAGGTTCATGACCATCTCATAATATAAAATGCATTTGGTCCAACTTCAAAAGTCCTTGTAGTGTTTAAGAGTCTCAACACTGATCAAAATCCAAAATATCTTCTTGAAATGAATGGCAAACTCTTAAACATGACCTTCTGTTAAAACAAAACCCAAGTTACATACTCCCAAAATACAGTGACACAGAATATATATTCCCATCCAAAATGGCAGAATGGACAAATAGTAAAGAGCAGTTAGACCTATCTTAAAATGAAACTCAGTAGAGCAAGCATAGGACCCTGGAGCTTCATGTGTGGTGTTTCAGGTCTCAAGTTTCAGTTTCAAAGGAGTTTGAAGTTTCTGGCCCTCCAACTTTGTAGTCTGCAACATATCTCTCTCTCCGGCTCTTCCTCTCCTTGTATTCAACTCTTCTTGGTAGATATCTCATAGTTCTGACTTTCCCAACATCTTGGAGTCTCTACTACAACACAGGCTAATTAATCTTCAATTAATGGTCTGTCATGGCCTCCTTGCTGGGATTCCAACCCTATCACACCTTACATGGCATCAAAAGCAGCTCTCTGTAACGGCAGAGGAATTATCCATTATCCTCCAAATCTTGTATATTTTTTGTCTCCCACACCAGTACTATTTGAATGACACTACTAAATTTACAATCCAGCTTGAGATGAAGCCTGGCCACCTCAAACCACAGTAGCAGCAACTTTGGGATGCTGTTCTTTCTAGGAGCAGGAAATCATTTAGACCTTCCTCTTTCTTGGCTAGATGGAGTCTTACCCTCATCCCCTCTTCTTTCAAAACAGAATAGAAGGCTTTTCTTCAATGGTGCTAATCTCCTCAACAATTATAGTTTCTTCCACCACAGGCCTTAGGAAAACCTTAAACTTCCTTTAGCTCCTTTCCTCTCCAATACACACATATATTTTACTTTCTGCTCCACTTGCTCTTCTTCAGTGTAGAACCACAAGGATAATCAATAATAAATATGCCACAGGTTCAATGCTATCTGTCTTAAAATTTCCTCTGCCAAATAATTATGTTACTTATTGATTCTGTCTCATGAAAATTTCCAGGATAAAGGCAGAATGCACCCATGTTCCTTGTCATGGTATCATAATAATGGCCTTTAGCCCAGTTGCTAATAGAGTCCTTGCTCCCCTTGAAACCTGATGAGCAGTCCTCCCACTTTTCCCAGTACTACCATCATCCAGGATCCTACTAGAATGGGCTGTTACATCCTGATTATAATACTCAGCTGCTTTGTTCACAGTTGCAAAGACTTCCAGATTCCTCCTTAAGCAACAAGGTCAGATTCTTTACAGAAACTACCCCTCCCCATTCTTCACAGAAACCACCCCTCCCCAGTCTTCTTACTTCTGATTTCCATATTAGTTACCTTTCTCTTCCTGTGATAAAACATCAAGACCAACACGAACTTAAAGAAGAAAGTTTTTATTTTGTTTTATGGTTCCAGATGGCTACAGTTCATAATGGCAGGGGCATCATGAAACAGGGGCAAGAGCAGGAAGCTGGCTGGCCATAGTTTATCTGCACACAGCAAATGGAGAGTGTGAGCAGGAAATGGCTCGAGACCA
The DNA here is from genome assembly GCA_009823505.1 of Rhizomys pruinosus. Lineage (NCBI taxonomy): Eukaryota > Metazoa > Chordata > Mammalia > Rodentia > Spalacidae > Rhizomys > Rhizomys pruinosus. Next base: position 6,586,469 of record VZQC01012652.1, read on the forward strand.
TCACCTCCAAAGTCTTCTTCCGCCAAGGCTGCACCTCCTGAAGTTTCCTTAACCTCCCAAACTGTGCCACCAGACAGGGACCGAGTGTTCAAATATGTGAGTCTATGGGACCATTTCTCAGTAAAATCCCCACAATGTGCCACAATTATCGAATCAATTTGACTTAAATATTGTTCGCTGGTTGTTTATTTTCTAAATCAAAATTAAAAAGTATGCTTTCATTTCCATCAGAGTGCCACACAAGATGCATCCTGATTCTTACTTGTAGCTTTTGTCTGCCTGCTTATGCAGCCCAAGTGCATCCCTGACTATATCCATTTCCTAAGAAAGGAGCCAGATTGGGAATTTTAACAGAGGTTTATATCAAATCTCCATAGCTCAAAGATTGGCAGAAAAGGGTTAGATATTCTCATTGCTAGGTTATAGAGGGAGAGTTTATTAACTGGAAGTTTTTCAGGATATCATACTAGTGAAGCCTAGTCACCTCTGGGAAGTTTTGAGAAGTTGGTACTCAAATTATGCCACTTGTCCCCCAGTAACAGCATTGCCAAGGAATTTGCTAGAAAAACAGGCTTCCTGGCCATATCCTCCTGACTATTAATTGCCTGCACTTTAATTTGAGGAGAATTTAACTTGAGAATTTCATTGGGAAGAGTACAAGGCTATGTATCTTTGCTGTAATAATAGCTTTTTGTATCAGTCTTGCATAGTTATGTACATTATGAAAATATTTTGACACTCTTGCAAAATTGACCTCAAACATCTAGCATTTGGCTGAACAGTGAGGTTCTTCTCTGATTTTCTTCTATATCTTGTTTTTCAACCATTTTCTGGAGTCCATGTACCATGAGGCCATAGACTTGGTTTTTGTACCAGTTGTCAGCAAGCTCTAAGCTTTTGAAATATTCTTTTTCTCTTTTTCAAATTAACACTGGCATTTTCTTTTCCTTCTTCCTTTAAACATGACTTCCTATATAGCAGAATGAACCTCTAGGTCAATAACTTCTGTGCTTGCTAGGCTGGGCATAACATTTAAAGGCATTCAGAGCATTCCTCTTGCCCTTTGGAGGGCATAAGGTAGGATGAATACACCTCGGGGTCAGACTCTTTAGGGAAAGCATATTTTGAGAAACAGAGGAGTGCCACCTGTCTTGGTGAATGAAATCCACCTGAGTGGTTTCATGTTTTATCCATATGAATGGGGAACTTGGAACCAAGACTGGTTGGAAAGGGCAGATCAAATTTCAGAGATAATGAATAAACTGGACTGCATAGCCAAGCTTCAGCTCTCTTCTTACTAGTACAATAATCAATCTTTCAGTGATTTAGGCTGTATACTTAAATTATTAAAATACTAATGGAGAAAGCAAGGTTCATAATTTTAATTTCTCCTACATTTATGGTATTATTATGGGTTCTATGAATGTTATATCTATATTTATTACTCTAATATTCACAACAGCCCATTCTGGTACCTATTATTTCTTTTTACAGTAGGTGAGATATCAGCTTAGGAAATGAGCTCATTTGCCCAGTTCCCTATGCTTGGTTACTGACAACATTAGGATCTGAACTCCTATCTCAACTTAAAATCACCTGATCTATCTGCTTCCTGCTTAGGTTTAATGCTGATCCTGGCCCATTCCTACCTGAGCTGCCCATACATTTGAAAACTTTGGGTATAGTACAACAGTTGAAGACGTGAAACCCGAGCTCCATGGATAGCCCAATATGGCTATTTGAAAGCTCTGTGGCTCTGGCAAGTTATCAAAATTCTTTGCGTCTCAGTTTTCTTAACTATAAAATGGCACAAATACTGAATAATCCATCTTAAAATGATTTAGCTAATGTACTTAGTGCCTGCTGTAGTAGAGGGACAGGTAGGTCCTGACTGCAATTGTTACTGTTATTAAAGGAGCACCAACATTCTAAGAGTAAATGGAAAGCAAACATAGTCCATCAGAGTTTATAATTATTTTAGTGATTAATTGGATATATTAGCAAGATCATTTCTATTACCTCTATTCCCATGCAGTTGATATGTGTTAAGGATATGAAATTCTTGGGTATTTTCCAGTTTGATTCAAATAAAGTTTACAACACAAAATTCTCATTTTTATATGCATTTGTATCCTTCTGAGTAAGTTGTGTTTATTTTAGTTTAAGTTGATTTTAAACCTACACAATTAACTTTAAAAACAATTCTTCCTTTGGCTGGAGAGATAGCTCAGTGGTTAAGAGCACTGGCTGCTCTTGCAGAGGAACCAGGTTCAATTCCCAGAACCCACATGGCAACTAATAATCATTCATAACTGTAACTCTGGTTCCAGGGATCCAAAATCCTCTTCTGACCTCTTTAGGGCATTGCAGATCACTAGGTGCACCTGTGTGTATAAGTGCACCTAGTGACATGGTATTCCAGGCAATACACTCATTCATATAAAATAAAATAATAAATAAAATATAAAAAATAATTATTCATATAACCCACATCTGAGCCCAAGGGGAAACATTCTCAATGAAGTTAATCTTTCTCAAGAGATGCAGGGGAAGTGGACAGCTAAACTCATGACTTCCTGGATGGAAATTGATATCTGAAAGGTTACATAGAGGATGTATATGTTAAGGATCTTAAAAAGGGTTCACACAAAAGCCAAAGCTCTATATAGCTGAGGAAACAGCACTGGAATTCTGAAATAAATCCTATTTGCAAACATATATTACCAATTTTTGTTTATAATCAATACTGTAATCAAGGATTACTTCATTACCTTAAATCATGCTTTCTCGATGAGTTCATTGACATTCTCAGTTATTTATGTTTGTTCAGTACCAGAAAGAAATTCACTTGATATGACTGATGTCACATAATAAAATGAATTGATTGCTTAGTTGAAATTATATCCTTGGGTTTCATTCATAAAAGAGCTACAGTTTAAGTATTGCTAGTGCTTAGGCTTGCAATAGAGACTAAAGGAAACTATTGTCCTTATACTGTTGAATCAGCATTTTTTTAAATTTTAGTCTCAGAATTTAAGCTAAACATTCAGCCCTACCTTATAGCAGGGAGAATAACATTTCAAAGCCACATTCTCTGCATTTTATCTTTCAGAGTAAAGGCCTCTCTGTAATGTAGCAATTACTTTTTAAATGGGCTTGAATATTTGTGATGTTAGACATAGAATATTTAATCAGCATTGATTACTTTTATTAAGTGCTAATTTCATTTTACTCATTGTACTCTTTGTGTCTTTTATAGCCAAAGGTTTTATGTTTAAAATAAGGGTCAAATGAATAAAGTAACCATAGGAAAAACGCCCACCAGCTTCTAGAGTTATATTCTTCTATTTTTAAGAAGGACTTTAGCCATGATAGTTGATGTTCTTATAAAAATGATGTCCTTATAACAATGCTAATCATAATTCTTCATTGAAGAAGCTATGTGTGATTCTTGCCATCAACAATGAATGTTTCATCCAGTCATAGAGTGACTGTGTGGTGAAGTGGAAAGCAGGGGTTCTTAATACCATAGGCAGGATTGCAGAGTGTGATTTTGTCATTTAATATTTGAATAATAGTGGGCGCTTTTTTGATCGTGTAATTCTTCAGTTTCTTCATTTGTTAAGGTTTTGATGATAATATTTATTTGACCAGAATGTTGGCAGCGTTAAATAAGATAATCATGACTAGGAAATTGTTAAAAAGCAAGCTCGCAAGCCATGTTATTTCTTTGTTTGCACCAATGGAAATAGAATTTAGCCCAAGAGATGATTCTCCTGAAATTTTCATAACTCTCATTACCTAACTGATTTCCCACCCACCTGTCATTTCCCAAAGAAGAAATTCAATCTGATTAGGTTACCCCAAGATTCTTTATCTAGCTGTGTGTTTTCTCAGAATTTAGAAGCAACTCTACTCCAAATGACAGATGGATGCATTTCCTGGGTCTTGCTTTAAGTATGTCCATAGCTTTACTGGTCTTGAGATTACTTTTCTCCCTGCTGGTTGCTTCTCAATTCTTCTGGAAAGATATAGCATGTGGATTGCCTTCGAAGGACGATCTTATCACTGAAACCCGCAGAGTTGCCTGCCTGCAGCTTTATACCACGTATTTCCTATACAACACATTAGATACTTACCCAGACAAAGTCCTTTGATGATAACATAAATAAAGTTAGTGGCAGCTGGAAACACAGTTCTTTTTTTAAATTTTATTTATTTTTGTATGTGTATGAATGTACTGTCTGCATGCAGGTTAAATGCTGCAGAGGTCAGAAGAGGGCGTCGAATTCCCCTGGAACTGGAGTTAAAGACAGTTTTTAGCTGCCATGTGGGTGCTGGGGATCGAACTCGGGTCTTCTGCAAGAGCAGTCGGCGCCCTTAACCGCTAGGCCATCTCTCCAGCCCGGAAACACAGTTCTTATTCACACAAAGCTTGGTTCATAAAATACCCCTGTATTAGTCAGTGTTCTCTAAAGAAACAGAAGCAACAGGACGAATATATAGCTATATACGGTTTATTGATTTGCTCACATGACAGAGCTCAAGGAGTCCAACAGTAGCTGCACCACACTGGAAAGGCAGAGAATCCAGGGAACTGCTCAGTCCACAAGGCTGGATGTCTCAGTAGTCCCAATCTAGTGCTGAAGTCCCAAATGGATTCCACGAGATCTGCCGGTCTCAGTACACTCTGGGATCCGAAAGGTTGATCACAGCAGCAAGACAAACTCACAAGATGAGAGAGGCAAGCCGCAGGAGAAAAAAGGGACCAGCTCCCTCTGCTGTATCCTTAAATACTGCCTGCCGGCAGAAGGTAATGCCCACATTTGGGGTGGGCCATCTGGGTTGAGGTGGTCCAATCAGAAGACCCTTTTTCTCTTATTTGTTCCTTAGTCCAGTCAAGTTGACACCCAGGATTAACCATCACAAGTCCACCCCTTGTCAACTTGACACCCAATAAATAGCCTCTCCTTATGTTATGCTTTAATGTCAATTGCAAACAATGGCAGGGTCATAATT
>VZQC01012652.1:6593762-6614468 GCA_009823505.1 Rhizomys pruinosus
GAAAGGCCGAGAATCCAGGGAACTGCTCAGTCCACAAGGCTGGATGTCTCAGTAGTCCCAATCTAGTGCTGAAGTCCCAAATGGATTCCAGGAGATCTGCCAGTCTCAGTACACTCTGGGATCCGAAAGGTTGATCACAGCAGCAAGACAAACTCACAAGATGAGAGAGGCAAGCCACAGGAGAAAGAAGGGACCAGCTCCCTCTGCCGTATCATTAAATACTGCCCGCTGGCAGAAGGTAACGCCCACATTTGGGGTGGGCCATCCGGGTTGAGGTGGTCCAATCAGAAGACCCTTTTTCTCTTATTTGTTCCTTAGTCCAGTCAAGTTGACACCCAGGATTAACCATCACAATCCCCCATTCGTATTCATTAAAAAGTTCCTTTCTTCATTAGTACATGTGATTTACATTGTTGTTTAATCTTTATTTTGTTCCTCTGTCTCTCCTGTGGTCAGAACAGTTTCACTTCACCAGAAAACCATCTTACAAAAGGCACTGAAGCAGTTCCAGACTGATATGTGATATGGATCGTGGAAGATGCGGCACAGTGACACATTTTTGATTCACCTGGACAATAATTTGCTTGAAGGAAGGGAGAAGCAGCTGGTTTGACCTCAGCATTTTAGGAACAGAAAGCAAAGCTTTTCAGAAAGTTTGTTAAGAAGCTGAATTGTATATATGAGTGGTATATATGAAATATAGAGAGATACACAACCATTTATAGACTCTATGTTTGCACTGCTCAGAGTAGAGAGACAAAAGATGACAAGAGGAAAGTGTACAATGTGTTTCAAGAGTATGATGTATATGTAGCCTCTCAATTTAATAGCTTCTGAAAGGGTGGACTTCCTTCATGGTATAAACAGGGGTCAGAGCAGGGCTGAAACAATGATTGCTTTTTGCTCAGGGCATCTCGAATCAATTTAACAGAGGGAGATTGACCCACAACACTGTCCAAATTAAAATATATTTGTGTATAAACTGAAAATCATAGTGTGAAATTTGTAGTTTGCTTCTCATGCTTATAATACTTCTATTTCATTGTCTTTTGGTGATAAATATTATGATATATGGACATCTTTAGTAACTAGAATGTTCCTGATGAACAGTCTAAGAAAATGGAATTGGATAATCTTGGGGATGTGTTGTCTAAATGTAGAATGATGTCTGATATCCATCCCTGATATTCAGAAATAAGATCTTTCTAGTATTGATGATAGGGGCTGCGGATCATTTTCCTGTCTCAGGCATAGATAGAGTGCACTGTAACACTGTCAGCTCTCAACCCCTGACTTCTCTAATGGGCTTTATGGTTCTTGTAGTTTGCTGTTGCTTCCTTCCTCCAATGTCTTTATACCCATTTTGTTTTTCTTTCATGGTTTTGGATCTATTTCCATGCTTTGTTCCTTCATATTTAACCAGAGGAATTTTGCCCTCTTCAAATAACTCTAGAATGCCAGGTGTGACTTCAACCACTCAAAGGCTTATCTCATTCTTCTAAGTTTGGGAGACTTCTTTTTGTGTCCTCTGTCTTTTGTTTTATGATATGCATTTAAACTCTTTCTTAATAAATACTCACCTGTAAGAGCATATTACAAAGAGATGGCTTGTATTCTTCTTGGAGTTAAGTATAAGATATAAAATTATGATGATGATTGAAATTAAGTCTTGGAATTATGTAGGCTCATGTTCTGGAAACATCTGTGAACACATCCAGCTGGACTAGCAACAGCTCATTTTGTACTAAGGGTTCAGGAACTCTCACTCTTCCCAGGCACCTATAGAAACATCTTGGAGGGTATTCACGGTTTCATCCTCATGATTTTCTTCCTCATTCTCAATCTTCTATTTTTTCTGTACATTTTTATATGAAGGCTCTAATTACAAATATACATATATTTTTATGAGGTGAAGATTACTTAAATGGATCACTTTACTGTAAAGTGACAGTGCATGAAAAAATGTGTTTTTAACGACAGATTCAATAGCAGTACAAAATTTTTAAATTTATTTATGCTGTTTCCCAAAACTAAAACAAGAGACATTTACATAGAAAGTAATAATCACTCTTGAATTGGTGTTATATAAATGATAATCAAAATATCAGAGCAAATAACTTAAGTGTTCATATGGTTTATATGGTTCATGAATTTAAAGGCTTCACTTCATATTCCAATTGCTCTTTATATTCTTATAACCTATGTGGTGAGGTAGAACATAAAGGTGAAGAGCATGTGATAGAGTCAAGCTGTTTACCTCTGTATGCTAGAAGGGAGAAAGAGAAGAGAGGGGACAAGATACACCTTTTCTACTGACTTGCTTCCTCTAATCAGTCCTACCATCCACAGTTTATAGTCCTCAATAGTCTACTCAGTAATGTATTTCTCAATGGACTTACTCCGTTTTCATGATCCAAGAACTTCCTAAGAGCTAGCCACCACACCTTTAACTTACAATGGCATAATTTAAAGGAGACAATTCATATCCAAACTATTAACAATGATGGTTTATATTTTTTTTCAAACAGATGATGATCCTATAGATTTAATTTCTGACCATCCAAGTTAGGAATAATATTGATCTTAGAATTAACCATAAAATAGTGAACTAGGTAGAGAATATGTATTCTCACCAATTTAAAGAAAGCTGTTGTTCTATGTTGTTATGTTCAAATATGACACAGAAATGTCAGACTAATGTGAGAGGCATTTAAGGGGCACATTGTTTATGAGATTATTCATTCCCACATCAGGACATACATCTACTGTTAATAGATCACCTCTACTACCATACTTAGATGGGTGATTTCTCATTTCTATCCATCAGAGTACTTTCTTTTTTTTTTTTTTTGTATGTGTATGAATGTATTGTTTGCATGCAGGTCTGTGCACCCGTGTCGTGCAATGCCGCGGAGGTCAGAAGAGGGTCTCAGATTCCCCTGGAACTGGAGTTCTCCTGGAATTGGAGTTACAGACGGTTCTTAGCCGCCATGTGGGTGCTGGGGATCGAACCCGGGTCCTCTGCAAGAGCGTCGGTGCTCTTAACCGCTAGGCTATCTCTCCAGCCCCCCATCAGAGTACTTTCATCCACAGAAATGTTATATCTTGTCTAATTGTCAATTAATTATCCATGAGATAATTAGAATGAGAATTTATGTTATAACTTCCAATGAATTTCAATTATACGAGTTATTCAGATCAGAGAAGGAATGAAAAGATGCTCAAGGAAAGGACTATAAAGATTTTTCAACTCATCACTTTTGGACACAGTGAATGAAGAGTTTTCAACATAGCAAAGGAATCTGGTTAACAAAAACAAAACAAAACAAAACAAAACAAAACAAAACACTGTAACATGTCTTCCTGGGATACCAGATATTAAAAAAATAAAGACTATCATATTATTCCTTGCTTGTGGCAATATTCCACTTCTAACACTGTACACTGACACCTCATCCAAGAAATTCTCAGTAAAGATATATTTGAATTTGAATGAAATCTAATCTTACCCAGATAGATTTTTTATATTTATTTAAAAGAACAATAGGTGAGGAAAATTGAAAAACTCTATTCTAGATATTGACAAATTATCTATTGATCATAGAATATTTTCCCAGAGTTCCATATCAATAGTACAGTTCCAAGATTAGATTATATTAAAGGATTTAGTACTGAGTCATCTATGTGTTTATGTTACACCTGTTGTTGTTTTTTTAATGTATACAAGAGACTGACAGATCCTGCATTGTGGAATGAAGGTATGCTTGTTGAATGAATGTGTTTTGGATAACCTATCATATTCTTTCAGCTGTAAGGAATAATAACTTGCTCAGTGTGGTGGTTTGAATGAAAATGTCCCCCATAGGCTCCAAGTACATAGATAACTTCTCTTCTGTTGGTAGTGCTGTTTGGGGAGGTTGTAAGGAGATGTGAGAATTCTGGAGGAAGCACATCACTGTGCTTTAAGAGTTCTTAAATTTGGCCATATTTCCTATCTCTCTACTTCCTCAACCTGCTTGAAGATGTGATCACTTGGCTTTCTGCTCTAGCCATTTCTGTTACCATGCCTCCCTACCATTATGGACTCTGATCCTCTGGAAATGTAAGACCAAATAACATTTTTCTTGTATAAGTGCCCATGATGTCTTGTTATAGAAGGTGTCTTATTATAGCAACAGAAAAGTAACTGTTATGAAATTTGTACCAGAACAGTGGGCTGTTGCTGTGAAGAACTTCTCAGTGTAGTTTTTTTGGAGGAATGTTTGGAGGAGACTTTGTAAGTTTAGGCTAGAAAAGCTGTTGAAAGCTATATGCTTAATGGACTATTCTAGTAAGGGCTGGGAGAATGTATTGATGAAAGCTTAAGAGTTTGCCCAAGGCTATGTTGAAAAGAAAAGGACTAATTTCTTTGGTGGAGAAAATTTCAATCTAACACTGAATTTGCGGCACAGTGAATGTTATGAAGGTCTACAATGAAAAGGGAAACTGGGGCAGATGGAATGAAAATGTACAGTTTGTACTTAAAAAGAGCTCTAGGAGCATTAATACTGGAGCATAGGCATGTACTGAAGGAGAGGTTCTCCTTGATAAGGAGATTAGAGCAATTAAGCAGAGGCCTAGAGTTTCATACTTAACAACAGAAAGAATACCTTCATGGCAAGTCCACACACAGTTAAGCCTTCAAATTATGAAAAGAAAAAGTGGGAATGGTTTTCTGCCTCTAGAAAGCCACAGTTTAGATAAACTGCTAATAGGGCTGGAGAGATGGCTCTGTAGTTAAAAGAACTGACTTCTCTTGTAGAGGACTGAGCAGCAATTCTCAGCACGCACATGGCAACTAAGAACCATCCATAACTCCAGTTTCAGGGGATTTGACATCCTCTTCTGATCTCTATGTTCATTTCACAACATGGGTGTACTTACATACATGTATAGACAATATACTCACATACATAAACAATAATTTTAGAAAAGAAAAAAAAAACCTGTTAATAAGATAAAGGGTCAATCCCAGGCTGCTAGCTCAGCTTGGCAGTGAAATTCACATAGTTCTAGCTTTAGAGGTATGAAAGATATGAGTTAAAGGGTCATCAATTTTTCCTCCACAGTTTCAGAGAGTCTCCAAGGCCAGGCAGTGCGCAGCAGGGGTGTCCCTTCATAAAAAAGGCACAGAGAAGCCATGTGGTCCTTAACAGGCCATGAAGGTGAAACCTACTTGGCAGTGGAGACCCAAGAAGATGGTGGAGATGCTAGAATCATGAGACATCTGCCAAGAAGAGCTGCACAGAGAGAGTGGTACCTGCCACTAAAGGAATGCATGTTGTATGCAGCAAAGCTGGATGGGCTGAGCCACCTAAGCACGTTGGAAATGAATTCCCAGAATCCAGAAATGGAGCTGATACATTTGTTGTTTTCCCTGATGCTTTTCAGTCTTGTTTTGGTCTAATAGTTACTAAATAGGACCTCATTCCTTGCTTTATGAATAAGAATGTGTATTCAGTTCCATTGTATGTTGGAAGTATATAATTTGTCTCTTTTATTTTACAGGTGTTTATGCTTAAGAGATTGCCTTGTGACTCAGAAGATAATTTGGATGCTGTACTTTTGAACAGTATTGAGCTTGGTAAAGACTATTGGACAAAGGTGGACTAAATGTATTATGCATGTTATATGGTCTTGAACCTAAAGGAGGCAGCAAAAGGAATGTTGTAGTTTGAAAGAGAATGTTCCACATTGGCTCCAAGTATGTGGAAAGTTTGTCTCCAGTTGATGATGCTATTTTGGGAGGTTTTAGTAGTTAGCCTCGGGAGGTCTTACTGTAGCCTTGATGGAGGAAGCACATCAATGGGGGTGGGCTTTCAGAGTACTTAAGCCTTGACAAATTTCCTGTCTTTCTCTGCTTCCTGTGCCTGCTTCAAGACATGATCACATGGTTATGTGTTTGGATACCTTTGCTGCCAAGTCTCCCCTGCCATCATAGACTCTAATCCCACAGGAATCATAAGCTAACTAAACTCATCCTTTAAGTTCTCTTCATCACAGTGTTTCATCACAGCAGTGGGAAGGTAGCTAATACACTCAATATAACTTAGTTTAAAGGGGCAAGTAGAAATGTAGGTGGGGCTTGCTATAGGTAAAATTCTTTATTATATCAGTTCATGATATTTGTCCTGCTCTGAAGTCTTATTAATTACAGTTACAAGTTGCCTACATTGAAAAGCATAACTGCTTGGAAAGGAGTTGTGAAATGTAAATTTGCCTGTTTAGACTCCTGTCTGGCAATAGCCTATGCCAAGGAGATACTAGCAGATGACAAAGACTTCTGCATCAGATTATCCTATAAGAGTATAGAAAAGGGAGTTGCTGCACCAATGGAAAAACAGTGGTAAAATGTCACTTTATTGTAGAACTGACCACTAGAAGCCATGACTCAGATATCAACACACAGATATGGCAGATAGAACATAATTCACAAATGGGTGTCGATAATATCTATCTGCAGCATCCTATGCTGAAATGCACTTATGAGCATGGATTTGTGTAATATATTGTCAACTGACTCCCTTTCAGTTATTCTCATCATTTAAGTGTTAGGTGAAGTGTGTAGTAATGTCCGAGATGAGCTTTTTGTTTTCTATCTTGTTTTGTTTTTATTGAGACAAGATCTTTATATAGCCCTGGCTGGCCTAGAACGTTTATTTAGGTCAAGGTAGGCTTGATCCCACAGAGATCTGCTTCCTGAGTGCTGGGATTAAAGGTGTATATACTACAATGCCTGGCTGGGTTGGGCTTTTGAGGAGAGGGACATCTGCTTCTGCATCATGGACATCCTTGAATGTTTCAACAGCTCCTAGAGGTAATAGTGGGAAGGGCTATGACTGTCCAATCCAAAGAGTTCTTCCAAGGTATCAGGAAGCAAGTATAGAAGAGACTTTCTGCTGGTGAGGGAGGTGTGTTTCCTAAAGCAAAACTCAGACCTTCAGGTCATTCTTCACTAAAGATGTTCGATGAGTTCTGCTAAGTTGTCAGCTCATTTTAGTCTCACTGAATATTGTGTATGACAAGAAAGCTCTCTAAAGTAAGAATTGTTTCTATGAACCAGAGGCACTGATTTCAAGGTCAAAATCCAAATAGTACATAAGCCACTAATCTCTGTTTCTTCTACTGGTCACTGGGCTGATAAAGACCTTGTTCCTGCCCATGGTAGATACTCAAGAGAAGAGCAAGCCTTTCCACCTTTAGCTCAGGAAAAGAGGAGTGTGACAGATTGCTGCTTCCAGTCTTCTCCACAGGATAGTCTAGTAATTGTCAACCCAGAGAGTAAGAAAGCCATAATCCCCTCTGCCTTCCTTTTCCAGGCTTTGCTCAGTCTTTGAGAATGCTATTCCTGAATGGAGGGGTTTTTCAGTTTCACAAATGCAGATGATAGCCCTTCATCATGATTTACCTTGATTTCTTATCTCTGAATTGTGCATGAAAGATTGAGTTTTCAACATCTCAAATCATTCTGCCTTTTTTCCTCTTAAAAAAACAGATTTATCAGAATGGATTTTATATACAATAAATTCCACTCATTTGTAATATTTAGTTCAGCATTTTGGTCATTGTCATTGAGTTAGAAATCATCATTAATAGTTTTAGGATACTGCTGTCAACTTTAAAAGCAAAGCAAAGGAAAAAAAAATGAAACCTACTGCTCTTTTACTGATTAGCAGTAATCCCCAGTTCCTAACATCCCTGACAACATGTAATGTGCTTTCTGTATCTATGAATTTGTTCATTCTGCAAAGTTCATAAAAATGAATTACACAATATGTGGTCTTTTTCCTTTGTTTTATTTGACATGATCTTTTAAGGTATATCTATATTATACTATCAATTATTACTTCAATACTCTTCCCTGTCAAACATTATACCATTGCATGGGTATAGTACATGTTCATGGACATTTGAATTGCTTTTAACTTTTGACTGTTATTTTGTTAAGTGTACAGTTTTTTTTGAGTATTTACCTAACAATAATGTTGCTAAATCATGCAGCTGAAGAATTAGCACTCCGCTTTCTCAAGTGGGCAGGTCATTTCGCATTTTCGGTAACAGAATATAATGACACTAATATTTGATAACAATATTTTCTGCCCTTTCCATGAGTGTAAGTGGTATCCCCTTACAGTAGTGACGCTCGTTACCCTAATAACTCATAGCTGGCATTGCTGAACATCTTTTCACTGGTTTATTTACCATTTAATGGTTTGGATTTTTTCTCTTTATTTGTGCATGGCATTATCAATCTGTAAAAGAAAGTATTCTGAATGCAAGTCTTTTATCAAACAGAATTTTCATATATTTTCTTCCATTCATTTTCTATAAAATGCCTTTTGAAGTCCAACTGGTTTTAATTTTGGTGAAGTCTCTATTATTTCATACATTTTCTCCCTGTGCTTTCCATGTCATGAATAAAAACACTATTATGCTTTTTCCTAAACGTTTTATAGGTTTACATATTATATTTAGGGCTGTAATCTATTTTTAGTTAAATTTTGCTAATTGTGTGAGGTTGGAATTCAGTTCTGGACTTAAATTTTTTTTTTTTTTTTGAGTAGACAGTGTCTCACTATGTAGCCCTGGCAGTCCATGTAGACCAAGATGGTTTCAAATTCTACTTGCCTCTGCCTCCCCAGTGCTGAGATTAAGAGCATCAGACACCATGCTTTCCCAGCCCCTTGCAACATCTGGTTTTAAACCAGTACCATGGTATCTTGTTTTCCTTGTGGTTCTAAGTTTTAAAAGTTAAGAAGAATGAATCTTTGAAATTTGTTGTGTTTTTAAAACTATTTATTCTGAGTTTCTTATATTTGCATATGATTTTCAGAACAAGTTATTTATTTTCTACAAAAAAAGCCAGCTGGGATTTTGATGGAGAATGAATTGGATATGCAGATGAATTCAAAGATGATTGCCATTTAAACATCATTAAATCTTCTGCAGCAAAGATGTGAGGTGTCTTTCCATTTATTTAGATTGTTTTCATTTTTGCAAATATTATTTTATATTTCTGTATTTAAGTTTTTTAATCTTCATTGTATATTTATTTCTAAGAACTTTGTTAATTTTATGCCATTGCAAATAAGTTTTCCCTTAATTTCCTTTTTGTATGATCCTTAGTTTTATATGGGGATATACTTGTCTTTTATTATGTAAACCTTAATGTAATCTTTGATCTTGAACTCATTTATTATTTTTATTATTTTTAGGTATGTTTTATGGATATATATTCATATTGTATATTATAGAGTATTACCAAATTGGAATACCTTTGTCTCTTTTTGATATCCAATAGCCATTATTACTATTATTATTATTGCTGTTAATAATAGTAGTAGTAGTAGTAGTAGTAGTAGTAGTGAGCATTGTATGGAAATACAATCTTGAATAAAGGGAAGAGTCAGCATCTTTTCTTGTCTGGAATGATTCAGACTTTTATGAGTAGGTCTGATATTTCTGATATTACATTATTGTGTGTGTGAGTGTTTATAGATTATGGAAGTTCTCTTTTATGATAGCACTCTTGAATATCAACTCGTCTTCAAAGACAGTTGCTGCTTATTTGATTTTTGTTGTTGGTAGCACTAGCCCTTGGCTGGACATTATTTCTTGGGTCATTAATGCCCAGTGTGGACTTTCTGCTGAATCTGTCAGGATGTAACATTTTGACATTGCCAAGCAACTCCCAAATCAGTATGGAATTGCTGCTCCATTCCAGTGAGTTCAGGAACTGATGGTTACATATGGGGTTTTCTAGAACAGTTTTCTGCAAGGTTTAGTTGAGGGAGTTGTCTAATGCCATTGCTGCACACTCTTCTAGGCTTTCTTAGATTTTGTTAAACAGATGCAACTCAATATGTCATGAGTTCTTCGAGTTATCTCCTGAGATTGAAAATTTTGACTAGATGCTTCTCCCTGGAAGTTCATCTGTTTTATCCTTTTCCTGGAGTTTGTGATTCTTCGAGGGCTTTAGGATAGACTTTACTAATTTTGTAGAGAACATTTCTCCTGGTTGATAAATATTCTCTGCTTCAGATTTATGACTGCAAAAGACTTCCCACATTTTATTGTTAATGTTGGTAATTGTCTTCAAGTTATCTTTGTGTCTCCACACTGTACACCTGTACACCTGTGTTATCCAATACAGTAGCCACTGGGTAAGCAACTACAGTATACAGTATTTGAGTAGAGATGCTCATTATGCCTAAGAGATACCTCAGTTTAAGTAAAACAAAACCTCACTGATATCTTTATACTGCTTAAAAATTGAAACTGTAACATTTGGTACTGACTGGTTAGTAAGGGTGTGTCCTTTTCACTTTCATTTAAATGTAGCTACTAGAAAATTGTCAATTCCCTCTGTAGCTCACCTGGCACTTCTCTTGGACTCCTACTGTAGACTGCCCAATGCAGTCAGCTGTGAAAGAAAAGGGGCCATACATATATCATGGTATCTTGTTTTACTTGGCCCTAAGTTTTAAAAGAAGAATGAATCATCTAAATTTGTTGTGATTTTAAAACTGTTTATTCTGAGTTTCTTATATTTGCATATCATTTTCAGAACAAGTTAGTTATTTTCTACAAAAAAAAAAAAAGCCAGCTGGGATTTTGATACAGAATGGGACATCTCAGATGGGACCATAGCCTGGCAAGCACACTGTGATGGTTAATCCTCAGTAGAGAACCCTGACTAATACACACACTAACTCTAACAGACTACTATTTATATTATATACATCTTCCAAATTCCAAAGCTCTGAGGTTGCATTTCACTCCAGGAAGATAACAGATGTGAAATAGTCACAAATGTGGAGACCCAGCAAATTGGATTGAACCAATATCTCTATGATAAAATGTATTAGGTGTTTTTTGTTTATATATTCTGAATACTTTGAATAAGAGATTCACCTTAGTCTGCATTAGCTGTTGTTCAGATTGGTGGGAGAAAGAGCAGAGGGAGGCAGCCAAGAAGGGGAAGAAACAGTTACGTTTTGGAGTTGGTTGTGGTGAGCACGTTAGTGTAAACAAGGTGAAGTGGATCTATGTTTGGCCAAGAGGATTTAATTCATGGTTTCCATATCCAGCCATTTTGTTGATCTTCCTTGCAGCTATAAAAACTGATTAAGATCCCTTATCTCTGCTTACTTTCTTCTCTGGCCATCCTATTTAAATTTAGGTTATCTGTAGAATTTTTCTTTTGTTATAATAATAACTTTGATTCAAAGTACCTATAGAGACATTTACCAATGTTAAAAAATGCTACAACAAAGGATTAAAAGAGATTTTGCATCCTTTCTTCTACTTAGGAAAGAAAGATAAATAGTAACCTAAATTTGTGCTTAGGCGAAATTCCTTAGGTGAAAGTAAGGGGTATCAAAGAGGCATAGTAGGGCCAAAATTATGGAAAAAAAAAAAAACCTACCTAGCATCGTTATTGTTGCTTGCCTGATTTCTTTTCATTGGTCACTCTAGTCACTCCAGGTAGATTAAGGCATCTTTTGTCCATTTCCCACTTAAGGAAAAACTAACATAACAATATAATGTTGTTGAGGAAAATTTTGCTTATAATGATTTTCATGAGAACATTGTTTATGGCAGATGAACAGGAATTTAATGTCTCTCGATTGGAAATTGACTAAATAAACATACAATGTGAAATTTGTATTAACAATAATACAATGAAATATAATTATTTTAGAATCATATTTATTGACCTAGAAATAATTTATTATATATTATAAAGCAGTGGAAGGAAGTTAAACATTAAATGCGGAGTTGTCATGTACATGAATAGTTATGTGAATCTGAACTCTTTTCATCCCTTTCTCTTTATATATGGTACCAACGGTATCTCAAAGTGTATATTTTACATAGCTTCATTTATGTGAAAAAGTAAAAAAATGTTAAACAATTGGAAATAATTTTTGATTTTTGCTCTCAGTTTTTATATATAGCATTTTTCATTGAAAATATTTTATTTTTATCAGAGAAAATGATGGTTTAAAATGAAGTTTTAAAATGGACTTCATATTTTAGACCCATTTGTAAGGACAACAGGGATGTAAATTGTACACATTCCTATCATTTTAATCTGTGTGAACACATTTTCCATTTAATTATCTTTTCCACTATCTTATTTTGGATTTCGTTCTTTAGTTGCTAAGGTTTCCTGTCATGTGAAGACGATTCACTCTGTGTTATCAAATGAAGATAACAGGAAAAGTGTAAGACAACTTTTCTTTCCAGGCTCAATGAAGACAAATAGCTAGCAACTTTCTGGATCTTAAGGATAGAACTCCAAGGGTTAAAAACCACATATATCAATGGTATCTGGATTATTCTTATGTTTTGCCATAGTGTAAGGAAATTCTCCTCTAGAAGTTGCTTAAGATAGTTTCAAATATTTACTTTTTTATTTGACCATCATTTAAAGATACTATAGTACAATAAATTAATATTATAGTGAATAGAACAAATAAGTTGACATTAACATAAGTATGGAAATATTTTATTTATCTTCATATTTCAAGATAAAATGTCAGCATCATGGGATGCAGAGATACCTCTAAGTCTAAAAATGAACAATCAAAATAGGATACCAGTAAACTATCCATGACCTAGAAATTCTTTAATTCTTAAACTTTTATTTAATTAAAATTTTTTTTGACACAGGGACTCAAGAAACACAGGCTGGCCTTGAACTTGGTAAGATTCTGAACTGAGTCTTCAGCCTCCAACTCCCAACTGTTGGAATTATTTGTCTATACCACCATGTTTAGGTTATGCAGAGCTGAAGTAGCACCCAGGGCCCTGTGCATGCTAGATAAGCACAAGATCAATTGAGCTACAACCCAGCACTGCTTTTTAAAATTATGCAAAAGATTTATGTTGTTATTTTTAAATTGTTTACATGCCTCTGCACGTGTGTGTGTGTGCATTTCCTTTAAAAGATGACACAAAAAATATATATCTGAGAGATGTCTAGTCCTAGATGACACATCTACAGTTGAACCTCTAAACTTAAGGGTCATGAAACATAGCAGAATGAAGGGTAGTGAGAAAATTAAGGAATCCCTCAACTGTCACCAGTGAAGCTTTCTTATACAACAGAATGCAATGCATATAGAAGACCACAACCGGCCAAGTTTTAAAGACTATGAGATGGCAGAGTTTGTATTCCTAGGTGGGACTCCTATAATGAAATTTACTCAACCCACAGCTCAGGGACCATGCAGAAGTGGGAATGGGGAATTGTTGCAGCCAGGGCCGGTCCATGAACATAAGAAAACAAAGCTTTCAAGCCACTGGAAGCTTGCACATGTAACTTGTGTCAATGGTGGCATCAAGCACCAGACCCATACCAATTTAATTAAACAAGGGACTAGAGGGGAGGAGAGAAATGGATGGTGGGTGGGCCCTAGACAGAGAAATATTGGAGACTGATTGGTACTGGGTGAGAGGGAGTATGCCTTATTTATAATATTTAGATGGGCTGACTGAACTTAAGTGGATGAATTTGCACTTAAGGACATCTGTGTACAAATACTTGACTGGATAGGACCAACCATGTATGGCAGAATGCATTAGGTCTGGTGAGATGTTGGAGGGGTATGGATGGGGGATGGGGTCTAAACTTGATTCAGAACTATTCTATGGAATTACAAAATCTCAATAAAAATTTACAAAAAAACGTAACAGTTTTATTAATTCTTTGAGAATTCCATACAATGTATTTTGATCATATTTCACTCCACCCCTCTATCAACTCCTTCCAGATCTATACTGCCTACCTACCTCGTTATCTACCTACCTTACTGTTCTCCTTTAAAAATAATTTTTTGTTGGTGAGTATTTGATAAAATATATTTTGGTCATTTCAAGCCCCATGTCCCTATCTCCTCTCTGTTCTATCCCCACCTCCCTACCACCGCCACTTAAGGACATCTTTATTTTTTCTTTCTGTATATATTTTTTTCTATTTTTTCCTCTTCATTTTTTTTTCGTTTTTTGACAATAAGTAATAATTTATGAGTACAAGCATCCTTCATGTAAAACCAATTTGCAAGCAGTTGTGCCCAAACCCACACAGCCCAAGAGTCCCACCATCCAGCTGTGTGTGGGGGGCTTGTATGCACAAGCAAGTTGATCAAATAAGTGTCCAGTTTATATTGCTGTATTTTCGCCATTCACCCCAATTGCAGCCCTTACATTCTACCACACCCCCCTCTTCTGCATATTGTTCCCTAGGCTTAGAAAAGGGGCACAGGTGGAAGAGAAGCAAAACAGTCTACTTTCTCTTGGAGCTGTCATTTTGGACTCTTGTCCATCTGGCTGTTTCCTTTCATGGGCCGACAGTTTGTCCAGGAATAACCTTTCAATCCTACTAATGAAGCACAAGCAATTAGATATATAGGTATTTAAGCAGTACTAATTGTTATGGTAGCTTACTTTGGTATAGACACAGATGTTTGGATGGGATGTCAATCCATGAATTACGTTTTTTTCTGTTAAATATGACAGGGTCTTACTGTGGCTTATAACATCTCCTAACCAGAGAGGATTGTAAGCTTGTGGCTCAGCTGTGGGTTATTTCTCTAAGGAGAGAGCTAACAGCCAATTATATTCAGGATATACCGACAGCACATGGCTGCCACTGCTGCACAGTATTTCCAGGCAGGTGATGTGTAGCTGGTGCCTGAGGAGTCTCTGCTTGACTCAAGGAGACCTATATTTGCTTCATTGGTTTGTGGCCTTTGGTAAACTCTTGGTATTCCACGAGACCAACTGTCACTTGCAAAGTGGTCTAATACAATCTTTCCCATGCTTACATCAGGTCTTTGACAGCAGAGCCTTATCACCTCTCTCTTTGCAGGTATCCCAGTTTACAGGCAAGAAACCTTTACCTTTTGGGGGGAGGCTTGGATCCCCTGGGCCAAAATCTCCTTGGTAGAATAACCATTGCTGATATCAGAGCTCTCCTGTACTAATAAATTTTGCTCTTAAATGCACAGTTAAGGAGACTTTAGTATTGTATTTGGTTCTGAAAGAGAATAATCCTTTTCATTGTTCTTATGTCTATTAGTCATTAAAGAAGGCAGTTTTTACCTGGTTTAATAATAGATTACCTCTATAACAATTGACTCCAATTTACAGTTAAAGAACGACCTCATCATTATCATAGTCCTCCTTGTTCTATGGGGGGGGGAGGTAATAAAGAGTCCTCTCTGGTATTAAAACTTTGCGGCACCTAAAAGGTAGGTTTCATTAGGACTCATATAAAGAATAGTTGTTACAAGTAGGAACCACAGAGGGTTTGATGTCTGTAGCAATCTTTTTCTTCCTTTCAATGTTCATATAGGCCAACCTTTCTGCCGCTGGCACTTCCTGGTACATGCCACACAATGCAAAGCTGTATCTTTTCGTTCTCAGCTGTTTAAGTTGGTGACATTCTGAACTTTTGGAACATACAAATCCTTTTCCAGTAAGTTGGTTTTAATATTAAATTGAAAAATTTTGGACAAAAAGTTTTTCAAAATATTTGTATCCCCCCCCTTTTTTTATTTTTATTTTAAGTGTTTTATTTGTTTGACCCATGAGTATCAAAAAGGCAGTTGTAGTACACAGACCTATAGGCAGGAAACAAAGGTACAGATTTCATCAATTCACCCAAGATGTTTTGAGTGACTGTATGTCGTTAACTTTGGAAGCAAATTTAATTCCTTAAGTTAAATTATCCCATAGGCAAAAGATAATGTTCCAAGATGATACTGTACAACAAAAAATTTATGAGAACAGTTGTATGTGCCAATCCAAGTTATTGGTATACGATTTTAAGTAAAACAAATGTGGACAAACAAGTTTTATATTTCCATTAACTCAGATGCATTACGGTTTTTATCAAAACCTTTAAACCAATGGTGTTTAATATACACAAATTTGCTTTTAGTAAGGCAGAAAACACCAGGTAACTTGGAGACAGAGCGGGGCAAATATTGGATACTTGTGGAAAATCACGTTAATTAAATATAATGTAATGAAATTAGAACCCGTGTCCCTCTCCACCCCTCCACCTCCCCGATTCATCATCATGTTCAGTCAGTTTTTTGATGCAGTTTCTTTTCTGTGTTGTTCTTTTAATATGCTATCTCTCACAAGAAATATTTACAACTGGATTAGTGCACACATCCAACAGATGGGGATACCATTTGTTATTGCTTTTTCTGGGAATGTGTTAACTTCACATATAAGAGCTTCTAGAGCTCCGCCATTCCTGCAAAGCTCATGATGTGTCTCTTCTTTACACGTGTAGAAGTCAATTTGTGACAGGCACCACATTTTCTCTATCACTCGTCAGTTGCAGGGACATTTGGGTTGGTTCCAGCTTTTTGCTATATGTGAAAGAGCGGCATAAAATATAGTTTGTGCTTGTATTCTGCAGAGAAGATGCGTCTTGTGGGTAAATAGATACCCAGGAGTGGTATGAACTGGCGGTCAAATGGCAATTCATTTTGAGTCTCCCAAGGGTTCTCCATATGCTTTCCATAGTGTCCGGTAAAAGTTTGGACATTCCCACCAGCAATGGATGAGTGTTCCCCTTTCCCCACAACCTCTCCAGCACTTGATACCATTTGTTTTCTTGATCCTGGCCAGTCTTATCAAAGTGAGATGATACATCATCTCTATTTTTTAAAAGCCCTTCTAGTTCAATCTGTGTTTCTCAAATACTCTTTGGTGTGGATTCATCCCCTGGAACTTGGCCAACCTACCTGGCATCACATCCTTGAAAAAAAAAAAAACTGATTCTCTCTTTCCTAGCAGCTATTGACTTCCAATAGTTCTTCAGTTAAGGCAGGGTATTTGTCTTGCCTGAGCATATGTAGAGGTTGTGTATGCTTCAAAAGCACCATGGCTGTGCATGTGCAGTTGCTGTGTTGTGTCTGGAAAAGCCCAGTTTCCTTGGATGCATCCACCACTCTGGCTCTGTTCCATAGGACTTTCCTCCACAGACAGAGCAGAGACAGAAACTAGTTTCCCACATCGTGCTGCTCCCTAGGATCATCATAGCCAAGCTTGTTGATGTCATGTTCTGAAAAGAAGGAGAAGCAAGGAGATTCACAAGACCCTCTCAGCTAACCAGTTGTCTCTAGTTGTATGAGGGGGAGGGACTACGTGTGTAATGATAAAGAAGTCTAGAGAAGGCTCTGTATTTTGTGCAGCAGTAGGGAAGCAACCATCCATGCTTGGATGGAAACTTTCTAGTGAGGCCTTGGGTGTGGGTGGAGCACATCCACAGTCCTGTTAAGTAAACTCTTACCCACTGGTCTGTAAGCAGCCTGATACACTGCCTGTTCCCAGATTGAAGTTTGGTAAATTCCTACCTTGGTTTGTCACTGTGACCAAGGGAGGAAATGGGGACATTGTTTAGACCTCCCTGGAGGAAATTCAGGTACAGGCTCTTCCAGTCTTTCTGCCCACTCCTGTGCAATGAGCCTTGAGACTTGGGCGGTGAGGGTTTGACATAGGTGCCCTATTTAAGGCTAAGCTCTCTAGCCACTTATTTTCTAAATATTGACCAGTTTTGGGTCTTTGGGCTAATAGTTATCTGTTGCCAAAACGCTAATGAAATTTGAGAGTTGCACTAATCTGTAAGCATCTATAAATCCTGAAGTGTTGGTCTAATGCTATGTCATTATTGTAGCTCTCATTATTTCTAGGCATATGAGACTGATTATTGCTTTCTTCTTCTGGTGGCATGCATAACATCTTCTACCTCTAAGGAAGCTAGCTACACTTTTTCCTCTTTTAAATATAACCCATTGAATTAAGCTGAGAATGGTGGTGCACACCTTTAATCTCAGTGCTCAGGAGGCAGAAGCAGGTGTATCTCTGTGAGATCAAGATCACTCTGATCAAGACCAGTCTGATGAAAACCAGTATGGTTAAACCAGGCCAGCTGAGTTTACAGGGAGATTCTGTTTCAAAAAAAAAAAAAAAAAAAAAAACAAAAAAACAAAAAACAAAAAAAAAAAAAACAAAATAGTCCCAAAACTCCATGTAGTACAATTTATACTATTCATATACTTGTAAATGTGGTCCCATCCACTGGAACATGGTGTTTGACCCACCAGTGGATACACCCTTTAAGGCATTTGATCTTTTCTTCCCTAGAATTCTTCAATGGTGAACTGTCCCTCAGTCAGTGGTCTGGAGGTTCTGAGCACCTTTCCCCTCCATGCTGGAATTTTGACTGGCTTGTTCTTGTGCAGGTTTGTGCAGAACCAGCTGACGAGACATGAATGATTTGTGAGTTCATGAATGCAGCAACCTTGTCATGATTTGCTCTGGTCATCTTAGACCTCAGGCTCTTAAAATCTCCTCCACCTTCTGTAATAATGCCTGAGAACTTGAGTAGTAGTGGCTCATACTCTCCGCACTTTGACAAGTTGTGAGCATCTGAGTTATCTGCTTTTCATTGTACATTCAGATTTATCTAATGAGGTCTAAGAGCTGCGCTAATCTATGAGTATAGACATGTCAATTTAGAGAACAGTTTGATATTATGCTCTTTAGCAGAAAAATAATAGTAGATGTAGCCTTGGGGATTAGGTTCCTAACCTATGAGTTCTTGGCCAAGATTTACAGTACCAGACTTGCATTTCTTCCAATGGAGGGCTTAAAGTCAATGTGAAAGTGGCTGTTTGTCCTTTATGTTATCATTGCAGCTATAGACATATCTTGACATGTTGGTCATCATTATATATCACAACATTCACAGCTGGATGAGACTTTTCCCCATATCTGCCTACACAGCACATTTTAGCACTCTGAAAGCTAGTGAGCATGGAGACTGCTTCTTTGATATATCAAAATGATTTCTCTTTTCTTATGACCAAAATGTGTAGTGTCTCCATCAATGGGGTCTTACCATCAAGTATTGGACAATGAATTCTGTATTAGTTACTTTTCTGTTATTGTGATAAAATATCATGATCAAAAACAACTTAAGCACAGGGTGTGGTGATACATGTCTTAATCTTAGCATTCACTAGGCAGAGCCCAGCCTGGACTACATAGCAAATTTCCAGGACAGCTGGGCTACAGGGAGACCCTATGTCATGCAAACAAACAAACAAAACATTTTTATATGCTAAGATGCATATATGAGTGAGAACATGCAATATTTGCCTTTCTTGGTCTGAGTTACCTCATGCAGTACAGTGTTTTTCCAGTTTCATCTACTTGCTTGCAAATTTCAAAGTTTCATTTTTCTTACAGATGAATAAAATTTCAATGTGCATAGTTACTACATGGCATTATATTTTCATCAGTTGATGACTATCTAGGCTGTTTCCTTCGACATGTCACTATGGCTATTTGGTGTTTAGTAGATGAAATGAACATGGAGAGACTGTGTGGTTGTTGGAGAGCTCCACTGTGTCATATTTTTGAATACTATGTCCCCCATTGCTGGGGCTGTTTAGGGAGGAGCAAGCTTTAAGAGGTTAAAGCTTGCTAGTGAAATCACATTGTGGGGTGGAGGTGGGTATGAGAGTTCATGGCTTCCTCTCACTTGCAGTTTTCTCTTTGTCTCTTCCTGCAGGTGCTTGAAGCTGCTTCCGGTGCATCCTCCCACACCGTCCCTTCCCTACCCTAATGGACTCTTAGTCTTGGGAACTATAAGCCCAAATAAACTCTTCCTTCTAAAAAGTTGCCCTTGTCTGGTGTTTATCAGAGCAAAATAAAAGTAACCAATGCATTGGGTATTTCTCAGAGGTGCTATAGCAGGGTCCTTTGGTGGATCTATGTCTGGATTTTAAGGAACTCTCACATTGACTTCCATACCAGCTGTACCAATTTATGTTCGTGTCAGTAGTGAATGAAGTTTCCCCTTTCTCTTATGGCAGCTGATAGCTTTGAAGTGCCAGATTGTTTTTTAAAAAAACTATTTTATATTGAATTTTTCGGGGAGCGTATACTAATGTGATAATAACCCCACTCCGAACTCCTCCACTACTGCATTCCCCACCTAATTTAATCCTTCATAATGCATTATTCCCCATCCCCACTTATACAGCTTCATTGCATATTCTCTCTGATGTAGTCTTCCTCCTGTGGCCCCTTACTATTTTCCTGATCTCTACATATTTTCCAACTGAGACAAAACAACAGAGACAATAAGAAAAAAAAAAAACGCATATTCAAGATTAAAAGCGAAAAACCACACCACCCATCACCCATCCAGCTATGAAAATACATAATATAATGTTTTACTTTTTCTGATTCTTTTTTTTTAGTTGCTTTTTTTTTGTCTTTTTTTCTTTTTTATTTATTTTAATGTTAAAAATCGAATGTACTCGTGCATGCAAGGGCTGAGTGGCAACAACCGTGTCGTGCAAACCCGCGGAGGTCAACGAGGGTCACGGATTCCAACCACTGGCCACCTAACCCTGGAAACGGGCGTTATCCCTCTCTACCTGGAATTCTCCGGAATATGAGAGTTTTTCCAGATCCAAGTCAAACGGTTCTTCGCTCACAAGCCGCCAGGTGGGTGCGGGGATCGCAACCCGGGTCCTCGGTAAGAGCGGTCACGGCGCTCTTAACCGCTATAGTGAGTGGGGGACCATCAGAACTCCAGCCCTGTTTGTTTGATTTGCTTTTAAT
>VZQC01012655.1:7855-22395 GCA_009823505.1 Rhizomys pruinosus
CCCCCCCCCCCCCATTCTTAGTAGCAGCCTGAATCCAGTCTGTGCCCTTATGAAGTATATATTCCAAGTGGGAGAGGCTGGCAATAACCTAGTATAAAGAGTTGACTAGTGAGAAATACCATGGAGAACTTTAAGCAGCAGGATAAATGGCTAGAGGCAGGTTATGCCCAGCACTTTGAACAGAACTTTTAGGGAGCTCTTCACTGAGACCCGAATAACATGAGGGATAAACAGTGCTTTTCTGCAGAAGAAGGTAGGGGTTTGTTTGTCTTTTTTTTTTTTTAATTTTTATTTTATTTTTATGTGTATGAGTGTACTGTCTGCATGTAGGTTGGTGCACCCATGTCGTGCAATGCCATGGAGGTCAGAAGAGGGCGTCCGATTCCCCTGGAACTGGAGCCAAAGATGCCTTGTGGGTGCTGGGGATCGAACCCAGGTCCTCTGCAAGAGCAGTCAGCGCTGTCAACTGCTAAGCCATCTCTCCAGCCCCTGTTTGTCTTTTTTGAGACAGGGTCTCCTGTAGCCCCCTGTCCCAGCTGGGGCTACAGGGAGACCCTGTCTTGAAAAGAAAAGAGAGAGAGAGAGAGAGAGAGATTCGAATTTTGAAATGTTGTGTGTGACAGAAATCACTGGTCTGTTTTGAACAGAAGGAAAATCTGATTTATAGTTTTAGAAGATCCCCCTGCTTGATATTTGGTGAGTTTATACTTAAAAATAAACATAGAAACAGAAGCAATAAAAAAATTAAGAGATCCCAGCCTGGTGATGTACACATTTAATTGTAGCACTCAGAAGACAGAAGAAGGTTGATGTCTGTGAGTTTGAGGCCAACAGGATCTGCATAGTGAGTTGCAGGTCAGCTGGGGCTACAGGCAGGCCCTGTAATAATATTTCTACATGTCATTTTTCAGTGAGAACGCAGAGGCTCTTGCTCAATTTTTGACCTTGGCACGATGGATACAGACTGTTCTTGCCAGAATATCAGGATATCATATGAAACACGCTAAAGGTTTGCTTAAATCTATCTTGTACTAGCTGTGTGAAAATTGTGTCTAAATCTTTAATTTAAAGAAAAGAGAATAATTATAATGAAGGCAGAGAGGTAGGTGGATATCTGTGAGATCAAGGCCAGCCTGGTGAGTTCTAGGCTAGCTGGAGCTATAGGGAGACCCTGTCTCAAAATAAAAAAAAACTGTTTTGAAAACAAATTTTTTATTGTAAGTATGTTTTGTAATTATAGACTTGTTAACTATCAGGAAATAGAGGTTTTTAGGCCAGACTCTGGCTTCTATCAGTTTGCTCAATTCAGTCATTTTCATGCATCCTTAATATTAATAACAAAAACATTAAAACTGTTATATATAAATTATATATACAAATATATATATAAGTGTTATATATGTAACTCAACTAAAGAATTCTTTAATATGTATATATTTAAAGAATATACATATATTCTTTACAGTTGTGACAAATGTTGCTATGGAGATATGCTTAGAAAAATAAAATTATGACAAATGATGTATGAAATACACAAAACATCAATAAAAAATAAAAAATTTTAAAAAAGAAAAAGAAAATTAATACTGGTAAAGTGGTGCACACCTTTAATCCCAGCACTCAGGAGGCAGAGGCAGGCAAATCTCTGGGAGTTCAAGTCCAGCCTGGTCTCAAAAAACAAAAAGAGAAAAAGAAAAAGAAATTAAAAGATCATTTGAAATATGTATCAAGATGTCTGAGTGTTTAAAGTACATGCGGGGCTGGAGAGATAGCCGAGCAGTTAAGAGCACTGACTGCTCTTGCAGAGGACCAGGGTTCGATCCCCAGCACCCACATGGCGGCTAAGAACCGTCTGTAACTCCAATTCCAGGAGAACTCCAGTTCCAGGGGAATCCGAGACCCTCTTCTGACCTCCAAGGCATTGCACAACACAGGTGCACAAACCTACATGCAGACAGTATATTCATACACATACAAAATAAATAAAAAATTAAAAATAAATAAAATGATACATTATTTAAAAAAATAAAGTACATGCATAAGGACCAGAGTTTAGATTGCCAGCATCTATGTAAAAGCTGGGTCCTAGAAGGAAGGAGTCAGGTGGATCCTAGGGCTAGCCAGGTGGTCTAGCCAAAATAACAAGGCACAGTTCAGTGTGATACCCTGTCTCAAAAAATAAGGTGGCACACACCTTTAATCCCAACACTCAGGAGGCAGAGACAGGCTGATCTCTGTGAGTTTGAGGATAGCGGGGACTACAGGGAGACCCTGTCTCAAAAAGACCAAAAAAATAAAAAATAAAAATAAGGTGAGAATCAGTAGAGGCAGACATCCCTCACCGTCCAGTGGCCTCCTTATGCACAGTTACCAGCTTATGGGCTGTACATGCATGCAGATACCATAACCCATACACACAGTATTTAGTGAAGAAGAATGTATGTATTCAATTGTGAATCAATAAATGAAAGCAAAATCCAGTTTGTTTATGTTCAAAGAGAGTTCTTACAATCTTTCCAAGGCTGCTCCTCCAACTCCAGAATTAAAAAAGTCCTCTTGCCTCACTCAGTCTCTTGGATAGCTAGGACTGTAGGCAGCTGCCATCACACTCTACTTAAAAAAAAAAATATTTGAAGAGCTGAAGAGATTTCTCAGTGGTTAGAGCACTGGTTGCTCTTGCAGAGAACCTGGGTTCAATTCTAGGCACCCAGCACCCTCTTCTGACCTCCACAGGTACACGTACATACATGCAGGTAATACATTCTTACACATAAAAATAATAGATTAAAATATATATTTTTTTTCTTTCTTTCTTTCTTTCTTTGAGACAGTGTCTCCCTATAGCCCCAGCTGGTCTGGAACTCACTCTGTAGATCAGGCTGGCCTTGAACTCACAGAGATCCACCTGCCTCTGCCTCTCGAGTGCTGTGATTAAAGACATGCACCACCATGCCCAGTTTAAAGATGGTTCTTAGCTGCCATGTGGGTGCTGGGAATTGAACTCCGGTCCTCTGCAAGAGCAGTCGGTGCTCTTAACCACTGAGCCATCTCTCCAGCCCGATAAAATATTTTTAATATTTTAAAAGCATCCATGAAAAGACAAAAAATAAAAATAAAAATAAATAAAAATAAAAAATAAATAAAAATAAAAAGCATTAAAAAAAAAAAAAGGGCTGGAGAGATGGCCTAGCGGTTAAGAGCACCGACCGCTCTTACAGAGGACCCGGGTTTGATCCCCAGCACCCACATGGCTGCCGAGAACCGTCTGAAACTCCAATTCCAGGAGAACTCCAGTTCCAGGGGAATCTGACACCCTCTTCTGACCTCCGCGGCATTGCATGACACGGATGCACACACTTGCATGCAGACACATACATAATACACATACACATACAGAAATAAATAAAATAAATTAAATTAAAAAAAATTATAAAAAAGCATGCATATGTCTTTGGTTTCAAGGCCAGCAGGTATGTGCACCCGTGTAGTGCAGTGCCGCAGAGGTCAGAAGAAGGTGTCGAATTCCCCTGAAACTGGAGTCAAAGACGGTTCTTAGGTGCCATGTGGGTGCTGGAGATCGAACCCAGGTACTCTGCAAGAGCAGTTGGTGCTCTTAACTGCTAGGCTATCTCTCCAGCCCTTTTTTTTTTTGGGTCTTTTTGAGACAGGGTCTCCCTGTAGCCCCAGCTCTCCTGGAACTCACTCTGTAGACCAGGCTGGCCTTGAACTCACAAAGATCCACCTGCCTCTGCCTCCCAAGTGCTAGGATTAAAGGCGTGCGCCACCACGCCCAACTCCAACCCATATTTTTTAAAAAATTTGAGGGCCTCAAATAGTAGAAGTTGAGAACTAACTCCTACAAGGTGTCCTCTGACCTCCACATGTGCACCTCGGCACACGTGTACCCAATACACACAATAATTATTAAATTATTAAATTATTAAAAATTAAATAAATGAAAATGCAATTTTAAAAATTAAAAAAAAATACAAGGAAAATTACTAATGAGTCAAGATATTAGGTTAAAAAGCAAAACAGGGCCGGGCGTGGTGGCGACGCCTTTAGTCCTAGCACTTGGGAGGCGGAGGCAGGCGGATCTCTGTGAGTTCAAGGCCAGCCTGGTCTACAGAGTGAGTTCCAGGACAGCTGGGGCTACAGGGAGACCCTGTCTCGAAAAGACCAAAAAAAAAAAAAAAAATTTAAAAAGCAAAACAGGGAGCAACACAGAGAATTTCACCCTAACTGCTATCTTTGGTTGTCTGGGTGGAGAAATTGTGGGTGATTAGTTTACTCACTAGTATTTGCTAAAGTGATCATGTGGTCTTTTTCTTTTTTCTTTTGGTCTTTTTGAGACAGTTGCTCTCTCTGTAGCCCCTACTTGCTATGTAGACCAAGCTGGCCTTGCCTCTTGAGTGCTGGGATTACAGGCGTGCATATGCCACCAGGCTTTGCTGACCATGTATGGTTTTAAAAGCTAGGTTATTGTTGATTAGACTTATTTATGATTTTAATTTCTTTTTCCTTTTAATTTATAAACAGAAATTCCAACTGTTCCTATCTTATTTAATCAAGGAATGGGCGATTCTACTTTTGAGTTTCATTCTATCCTGAGTTTTGGAGTTCAGTCTTCGTAAGTATCTAAAGAGTTAAAAGACATTTGTGGGTTTGGTGGTGTGCATTTTTTTAATGTGATATTTATGTGCCAACACTCTGAAATATATGTAATATCCAAAATGAAGCATTACTTAATCCTTTTTCTACTTACATTTTTCATATTACTATTAGTATTGCTACTAAAATCTTTGTTAAAAATGAAAATTTAGGAAAACAAATTATCACTCTGAATACAAGGTATTTCAGGCATACACATAACAGGAACATATGCATATACACACTATGAACATGGTAATGGTTTTTGATACCTTTACAGAATACCAAAATATCTTACACGATATCTATTTCCTCCAAATATTATTCATTTTCTATCTAGTCCATCCCTTAATCTGGGCCTCAGCCTGTCCAGGTGTGATCCTTTACTGCATCATTTATAATAAAGTGATATAATCATTTTGTAAGAGGTGCCTTTATACCTTTTTATACATTTTAAGACATAACTGATCTGGGTTGGAGAGGTGGCTGAATGTGTAAAGGTGCCTGATACAAGTTGGATAACATGAATTGAATTCCGAGGACCCACGTGATAGAAGGAGAGCATTAAATCCACATGCTAGAAGGAGAGCACTGACTCCACATGCTACAAGGAGAGCACTGACTCCACATGCTAGAAGGAGAGCACTGACTCCGCATTCTAGAAGGATAGCACTGACTGCACATGCTAGAAGGAGAGCACTGACTCCACATGCTACAAGGAGAGCACTGACTCCACATGCTAGAAGGAGAGCTCTGACTCCGCATTCTAGAAGGAGAGCACTGACTGCACATGCTAGAAGGAGAGCACTGACTCCGCATTCTAGAAGGAGAGCACTGACTCCGCATGCTAGAAGGAGAGCACTGACTCTGCATTCTAGAAGGAGAGCACTGACTCCGCATGCTAGAAGGGGAGCACTGACTCCACATGCTAGAAGGGGAGCACTGACTCCGCATGCTAGAACAGGAGCACTGACTCCGCATGCTAGAACAGGAGCACTGACTCCGCATGCTAGAACAGGAGCACTGACTCCGCATGCTAGAAGGAGAGGACTGCTCCCTGCAAGTTGTCTTCTGACCTTCACCACCAAAATATATAAATAAGTGTTAAAGAGCCTGGCATATGGGGCACAGCTTTAATCCCAGCACTTGGGAAGCAGAGGCAGGTAGATCTTAGTGAGTTCAAGGCCAGTTGGGGCTATAGGGAGACCCTGTCTCAACAAAAAGTTAAAAGAAAAAGAGAGAAATGGTTCTGCTTTCCTCATTTTTACTTACTGAATAATCTTTTACAGAAGTTCTAATCTCTGATATGACAAAGAACAGTGTACTTATTGTGATGTTAATTTGTCAACATAATTGGATTAAGAAATATCTAGGACATTAATGAGACACTTTGGGTCTGTCTGTCTGGAGGTTTTTCCTGAGGATGAATTGACAGGGGTGGGGGAAGGAGTGTATTGAATATGTGCAATACCATCCCAGGGCTGGGTGACTGGACTGAATAAAAAGGGACCAAGGCGGGCTGGAAAAATGGCCTAGCGGTTAAGAGTGCTGACCGCTCTTCCAGAGGACCCGGGTTCAATCCCCAGCACCCACATGGCAGCTGAGAACCGTCTTTAACTCCAGTTCAGGGGAATCCGACACCCTCTTCTGACCTCCACGGCATTGCAGGACAGGGGTGCACAAACCTACATAGAGATAGTACATTCATACACATAAAAATAAATAAATAAATTTTAAAAATTTAAAAAAAGAAAATGGATCAAGGGACAAGCTAGATGAGTGCTGCGTTCCGCATTCTCTTCCTGGCCTGCCCAGATGGGCACAAGCAGCTTCATCCTCCTGCCCCAGCCTCAGGCTGCTTCCAACACCACACCCTCCCCACTGTGATGAACCATGAGGCTCAATAGACCTTTCCTTCCTTCCTTAAGCTGCTTTGTTGCCAGGCATTTGGTCACCACAATGAGAAAAGTAACAGATTCATTTAATGTCAAAAGGAATTCAGTTGTTTCTATTGCTTCAGATACCTGAGACCCCAGAAAGTAACCCTGTTGTTCTCTAATACTATACATATTTCTTTTTATTTTATCTTAGGATGAAGTATTCTAATAGTATCAAGGAAATGGTCATTCTCTTTGCTACAACAATTTATAGGATTGGACTGAAAGTGCCTCCTGATGAACTAGATCCACGTGTGCCCGTGATGACGTGGACCACGTGTGCTTTCACTATCCAAGCAATTGGTAAAGACTGTTAAACTTTTTTAAGCCGGGCATGGTGGTGTAAGCCTTTGATCCCAGCACTTGGAAGGCAGAGGCAGGCAGATCTCTGTGAGTTTAAGGCCAGGCTGGTCTACATAGTAAGTTTCAGGACAGCTGGGGCTACAGGAACCTTGTCTCAAAAAGACCAAAAAAAAAGGAAGTTTCAGTCTAGTGAAACTTACCTTGATTGACCAAAAAATTCCTTTGTTTCCTGATGATCACTCTGAAAAGTCTGACTCACCTGAAGACTACTAGTATTTCAGTTTGTTAGTGTGTGATAAGGCATTAGGCCTGGAAATTTTTTATATTTATATCTTTTTAATTACCATAGTAGCCCTGTGCAGCTTAATACTTTGAAGGAATAACATTTAAAAAAAAAAGTGTTTCACTAGAAGATCAAGACTAAATGGCAAGTGAAGAGGAGGCAGTAGTAACTTTCTAACTTAATTTTTTTTTATACTTTAAGAGAGAAAACCAAAGTTGCCCCCCTTCAAAAAAAAAAAGCACTAAGAGAAAAGAAAAGAAGTCTGAGGTGGTCAGGAGAGACATTAGCAAAATGAGGTATGAAGGGCGGTAGCCTGTCAAATGCCTCACCCGGAGTAAAAGTTTCCCACAATAAAAACAAAGTAAGAAAGCATCATTGGGCCGGGCGTGGCGGCCACGCCTGTAATCCCAGCACTCGGGAGGCAGAGGCAGGCGGAGCTCTGTGAGTTCAAGGCCAGCCTGGTCTACATAGCGAGCCCCAGGCCAGCTGGGGCTACAGGGAGACCCTGTCTCAAAAAAAAAGCATCACTGAGGTTTTAAGTTACCATGGTGTCTGGTTATAGTTGCTAGATGCAGCGCTAAACAGGAGAGACCAAGACCTGTAGCTCTTCCCCATGTCTTTATCCAAGTCAGTTTAGATTTCCTTTTTTTAAATACACATTTTTGGTAACAGTTTGTTGTTGTTTTTTTTTTTTTTAATTTTTNTTCATTGTGACAAGTGCCTTAAGTTGTTTACATAGACAACTTAAATGAGAAAATGTTTATTTTGGCTCCTGTCACTTTGCATGTTGGTACACAGCATGTCATGGTGGGAGCACGTGGCAGAGGAAGTCTGTGACCTCATGTGGCTGCAAAGCAAAGAAGAGGGTCCCTGGTACCCAGATCTTAAGGGAATGCTCCCAGCAACCTTAATACTCTTGCACTTGGCCCCACTTTATAAGGGTTCTACTACCTCCTGGATTGACAGCATTAACATTATAAAAATGATGATACCTGGGCTGCAGAGATAGCCTAGCGGTTAAGAGCACCGACGCTCTTGCAGAGCACCCACATGGCGGCTAAGAACCGTCTGTAACTCCAATTCCAGGAGAACTCCAGTTACAGGGGAATCTGAGGCCCACTTCTGACCTCCGCGGCATTGCACGACACGGGTGCACAGACTTGCATGCAGACAGTACATTCATACACATACAGAAATAAATAAAAAAAAAATTTTTTAAAAAAGAAAAAAAGAAAGCAGGCTGAGCATGGACCAGTGGATCAAGCCAGTAAGCAGTGTTCCTCCATGGCCTGTGCTTCAGCTCCTGCCTCCAGGTTCCTGCCCTGAGTTCCTACCTTGGGCTTCCTCAATGATGAACTGTGACTGAACGATAAGACAAATAAAGCCTCTCCTCCCCAAGTTGATATTGGTCAGAGTGTTTTGTCACAGCAATATAAAAGCAAACGAGAACACCATCTGTGGGGGTCAAGATTTTTTGACAATGATTTAATTTTCTTAATGGCTCTGAAACCAGTTAAGTTTCTTATCTCAAGCTGGTTTGGTAAGTTTTTTTCTTATCTAGATATTCAATTTTATTGGCGCAAGATTGTAAATACTGTCTTATTTCTTTTAATGCATACTTTATTGAGTTTTGTGTATGTCATACAATAAATCTTAATCATATTCACATGCCCCCCATCCGCACCCCCCCCCCACTGGATTTCATGCATTCTGTCATATCTACTAAGGGCAATTCAGTCAAGCTTTGGTACTCAGATGTCTCTCAGTGCAAGTTCATCCAATTGAGTGTGCTCAGCCCACCTAGAGTCACTCTCTTAAAAAAGATCAACTCTCCCTCACCCCAAAGTGATCACTTGCCAATCATTCCTGGGCTGAGGTTGGGGCTTGCTGCCCATGTGCTCAGTTCTATGCTGGATTTTATTTCTTAAAGATCTATGTCACCTGTGCCATCCTATGTCACCTGTGCCATCCTTCTCTTAATAATGACTTGTGCTTTCCCTTATTATTTTTCATCAGTCTTACCAAGGGACATCAATTTAATTAGCTTCTTCAAAGAACCAACTTGTGGTTTGTTGATTGTCCCTACATCATTGAAGTTTTTTGATTTCAATTAATCCTGCATCTTATCTTAATTACACCCTCCACCATACATATTTTGTTTTTTGCTAACATCTTACCATGCCATTTTTGGTCTTTATTTCTTTTTCCAATATAATCATTTAAAACTTCAATTTCACTCTAAGAACTGCTTTAATCTGAAGATTGTTCCTTATTGTTTGATTCTAGGTATTTCCCAATTTTAAATTTGATTTATCCTTTGACTTGAAGGTTAATTAGAAGCATGGTTCTTCATTTCAAAAAACACATGTGGTATTTCTGGTTGTACTACTGGGTTCGATCCTAATTGTATTATAGTCAAAGAACATATGCTATAGATTTTATTTTTTATTGAATTTTTTATGTTTCATATATAATTTTTTGGTTAGTCCTAATCACTATTATTTTTTTATTTTTTATTTATTTCTGTATGTGTATGAATGTACTGTCTGCATGCAAGTCTGTGCACCCATGTCGTGCAATGCCGCGGCGGTCAGAAGAGGGTCTCAGATTCCCCTGGAACTGGAGTTCTCCTGGAATTGGAGTTTCAGACGGTTCTCGGCTGCCATGTGGGTGCTGGGGATCAAACCCGGGTCCTCTGTAAGAGCGGTTGGCGCTTTTAACCGCTAAGCCATCTCTCCAGCCCAATCACTATTATTCTTAATTCTCCCTTGGCACCCTCCCTTTGCCCCTCCCTTGGAGTCCATACCGTCTGTCATTCCTGCTAGAGTCCATTGTGCCAAATCTCCCCCCTCCCCCCAATTCTAGTCAGCCTATCCAGAGTCTCTTTTTCTAAAGAAGGCCAGGTCTTCCTCACCTGACCACCATCTGCTGCCAATGTTTCCTCAGCCAAGGATGGGCTCTTCTACTGGGTTTTTGTCCAGCTGAGCTTGCATGGGTCTTGTGCATGCTGATACCAATGCTGTAGGTTCATATGGACTGGGTCCCAGGAGCTTGTAGGATTCATTTCCATTTGGTCTTGCATCACCTCCCTGGCTCTTACAATATTTCTGCCCCCTCTTCTGCAATGTTCCTTGATCCCTGGGTGGGTGAAGCTGAATATAGGCAGCCTGTCCATGGAACCACACACTGTAGACTTCTCATCTTCACTGTTTGGCCATTCAGGCCCTTTTGGTTTCCTGGTCTTCTGTTTCATGGAGGAGCTTCCTTAACTAGAGTTAAGAGATAGTTAATGCCTTCTTGGGTCCTTGTTCTATGATGCTTGGGTCTTGTGTGTAGAGGCTGCATCATAGATGTGTCACCTAGGCATGAGCCATTCACAGACCTTGTCTGTGTGTGTCCATTTGTGGGACTCTGTACTGTTCTCATCTGGAGCAAAAGAAGCTTCTTTTCTGAGTGGTGTCTGGGATATTTGTCTGCAAATAAAAGGATACTCCTTTTGGAGTTGGTCAAATGTTACCTTAGCCTAGGGATGTGTCTACCTTGCATAACTGTCCTAGCTCTAGGACCTCTCCAGGTCATAGCTCATCTGGCTATGTTAACATTACCATACATGAGTTTCCTCTCACTGAGTGGGTTTTAGGTCCCATTGGTTAGCCACTGATATCCTCCAAGATAGAAGCCCCACTATTGCACTGGTGTCCTATGCCGTGCTGGTCATTGACGTGGTGGATATCTGGTCTTGAGGCTGATGTTGGACCATCTATCAATGATCTTCCTTAGTGGCTTGTATAGCGCTCTCCACAGCTATGAGAGCTGGCCTTCAGGGGAGGTGGCTTCCAGTTCAGATCCAGCTCCATTGCTCAAGATCCAGTCTCCAAAGTGTGTCCTCTCTTCAGCAATAGGGTCTTACCTTCAGGTCCTGTGAGGCAATCAAGGGCTGTGGCAATAGCCCGTGTCATTTTGAGAGTCTCTTGGACTACCCTGACCAACAACTCAAAGGAAGGTTTCTCCTGTCTGGTACTGTTTCTTAATATGCAGCCTCATCTTTCCATATGGACTCATGTAGAAGTATTAGGTGTGTATTTTGTCAATAGATTGTTAGATTAATATGTTTCTCTCAGATTTTTTTCACCCTAGCAAAGCATAATTTATCTCCCCTCTCTCCCTTTACCTGTCTAGCCCTCCCTCCATGTCTTCTCCTGCCTTCTCCATTTAAAGTATCCCCATCTCTCCCTTGATACTGTAGCCTCCTATGGCCCCACTTCTCTTGCATTCTTTCCCCCCATTATCCCCTCTCTTTCCTCCTATAACCCTTCCACTCCCCTCCCATTTAGATCCCTGATTGTATCCATTCCTCCCCTAGTAACACCTGTCACCGACTAGCCTTCTGTCTCAGGTTCCCTCTTTCCTTTTACCTTCCTGGTTCCTTTTCACTTGCCTGATTCCTGCAGTTACATCATGGTATATACTTACATAAATGGATTTGGTACTATGACCCATAAATAAGGGACAACATATGTCATTTGTTTTTCTGGGACTGTGTTACTCCACTTAGCATAACAGCTTCTAATTCCATCCACTTACCTGCAAATTTCATGATGTCGTCTTTCTTTACCACTGCATAGAACTCTGTTGTGTAGATGTACCACATTTTCATCTCCATTCATCAGTTGAGGGACACTCAGGTTGCTTCCAGCTCCTTGCTATTGTGAAAAGAGCAGCAATAAATATGGATGTGCAATCTTTTGAGTATACACCCAGGAGTGGTATGACTGGGTCAAACTGTAGGTTCATTTTTAAGAGTTCTCCACACTGCTTTCCATAGGGGTTGCACAAATTTGCAATCCCACCAGTGTTCCCCTTTCCCCACAGCCTCGCCAGCATTTGGTATCATTTGTTTTCTTGATCACAACCTTACTGGGGTAAGATGAAATCTTGAAGTGGTTTTAATTTGCATTTCCTTAATTACTAACAATGTTGAATGCTTTTTAAGATGTTTCTTAGCCATCTTTACTTCTCTTGATAAGTCTCTGTTTAGATCTTTGGTCCATCATTTAATTGCATCATTTGTTTTCTTGGTGTTTTGGGATTTTTTTTTTTTTTTAGTAATTTGTGTACTCTGGATGTTAAACCTCTGTCACATAAGTCATTAGTGAAGAGTTCCTCCCACTCTGTGGGTTTTCTCTTCACTTCGTTTCTTTTGTTGTACAGAAGCTTTTTAGTTTAATGAGGTCCCACTCGTTGATTGTTGACCTTATTTCCTATGCAACTACTGTCTGATTTAGAAAGTCTTTTCCTGCACCTATATCTTGTAGGTTACTGTCAATGTTTTCTTCTAACATTTTCAGAGTTTCATGTTTCACAATGAGGTCTTTGATCCATTTAGAGTTGACTTTTGGATAAGGTGAAAGGTAGGGGTTTAATTTCATTCTTTTACAAGAGTGATCCAGTTTTGCCAGCACCATTTGCTGAAGACACTGCCTTTCCTCCATTGAGTGTTCTTGGCTCCTTTGTCAAATATCAGGTGGCTAAAATTGTATGTACTCAAGTTTGCATCCTCAGTTTTGTTCCCATTGATCTAGGGGTCTATTTTTGTGCCAGTACCATGCTGTTTTTCTGACCATAGCTCTGTAATATAGTTTGAAATCTGGTATAGAAATCCCTTCTACAATTCTCTTTGTGTTCAAGGTTGCTTTGGCTATCCAGGGTCTTTTGTGTTTCCATATGAATTTTAGGGTTTTTTTTTCTAATTCTGTGAAGAATGTCATGGGGATTTTGATTGGGATTGCATTGAATCTATACTTTGGGTACAATGGTCATTTTTACTATATTACTTCTTCTAATCTATGAGCATGGGAGGGCCTTCCATCTCCTGGTGTCTTCCTCAATCTCCTTCAAAGACTTAAAATTTTCATTGTAGAGATATTTATGTCTTTGGCCAGGTTTGTTCTGAGATATTTTTTGAACCTATTGTAAATGGGAGGGTTCCCATGTACTCCTCCAGTTGCTTATTAGTGGCATATGGAAAGGCTACTGATTTTTGTAGATTAAGTTTGTAGCCTGCCACTTTACTGAAACTGTTAATCGTTTCTAGGAGGTTTCTGGTGGAATTTTTGGCATCCCTTAGGTATAATATTAGACCATCTGCAAAGAGGGATAGTTAGACATCTTTTCCAATTAGCACTCCTTTAGTTTCCTTCTCTTGTCTTATTGCTCTAGCAAGAGTTTTAACAACTATATTAAAAAGGAGTGGAGATAGTGGGCAGCCTTGCTAGGTTCCTGACTTTAAGGGGAATGCTTCTAATTTTTCTCCATTTAGAATGAGGCTGTGGGTTTGTTGTATATAGCTTTGAGGTATGTTCCCTCCAGTCCAATTCCCTCTAGGACTTTAAACATAAAGGCATGTCATATTTTATCAAAAGGACTTTTCTCCATTAATTGAGATGACAATGTGGTTTTCATCTTTGAGTCCATTTATATGATTTATGACATTTATTGATTTACATATGTTGAACCATCTCTGCATGTCTGGAATAAATCCAACTTGATCATGGTGGATAACCTTTTTGATGTGTGCCTGTATGAGGTTTGCAAGTATTTTCCTGAGAATTTTTGCATCTATATTCATTATGAATATAGATGTATAGTTTTCTTTTTTGGTTGTATCTTTTCCTGATTTTGGTATTAAAGTGATCCTGCCTTCATAGAACGAATTTGGGAGATTTTCCTCTGTTTCTATCCTTTTGAGTAACTTAAGAAATATTGGTTAGCCAGGCGTGGTGGTGCATGCCTTTAATCCTAGCACTCAGGAGGTAGAGGCAGGTGGATCTTTGTGAGTTCAAGGCTAGCCTGGTCTACAGAACAAGTTCCAGTTCAGCTGGGGCTACAGGGAAACCCTGTCTCGAAAATACCAAAAAAAAAAAAAAAAACTCCGTGTCTCCATGGAGGCTCCGGCTGTCCTTGAACTTCCTCTGTAGACCCGGCTGGCCCTGAATGCACAAAGGAATCTGCCTGCCTCTGCCTCCCACAGTGCTAAGATTAAAGGTGTATGCCACTACACCTGTTTTTTTTTTTTTTTTATTTTTAAATATATATAAACAAAACAGTGTTTTCCATACTGGTTGCACAAGGTTGCAATCCAATCAGCAGTGGATGAGTGTTTCCATTTCCCCACAACCTCTCCAGAATTTTGTATCATGTTTTCTTGAACATAGCCAGCCTTACTGGTGTAAGATGAAATCTTACAGTGGTTTTAATTTGCATTTCTTTTCTTTTTTTTTTTTGAGAAAGGGTCTCCTTTAGTTCCAGCTGCCCTGGAGCCGCTATGTATACTCAGCTGGCCTTGAACTCACACGAGATCTACCTGC
>VZQC01012655.1:26308-73702 GCA_009823505.1 Rhizomys pruinosus
AAGGCATGGAAAAAATCTTCCAAGTGAATGGTACCAAGGAACAAGCCAGAGTGGCTATTCTATTATCAGACAAAATAGATCTCCAAAGTAAAACTAATCAGAAGCCAAGACGGAGGGCATTATTCATTGTCGAAGGAAACAATAAACTATGGAAGACTTTGCATCCTACAACTGTCTCTGCACCAAACTCTGCCGTACCTAACTTTTATTTATTTATTTTAAATTGTCAGAAATAGATTTTATTAAATTTTTGTGCATCTCATACATTTTTTCCAATTCAGTTCAGGCTTATTTCCCTTTCCTCCCCCCCACCCCCACCCCATCCAGATCATGCTTTCTGCATAACTGTTCCGCATCTTTCTCTCAGTTTTTTTTTCATTTTTTAGCAATAAGTAATAATTTATGATAAGTAATATTTACAAGCATCCTTCATGCAAATCCTATCTGCAGGCTGTTGTTGCCCAAACACCTACAGCCCCCACATCCAGTGGGGGATGACGGTTGTTTGTTTAATCAAGTTTATCAATATGAGTGTCCAGACTACATTGCGTTAGTTTCACCATTCACCCCAATCGCAACGCTTACATTCTAAAAACGCCCGCTTTTCTGCAGGTTGTTCCCTGGGCTTAGAACGGGGAACAGGTGGATGCGAGGTAAAACAGTCCTCCACTCCTATCTAGAAGCTGGACTTGGACTCTGGTCAATTTCTGGCTGTCTCCTTTCATTGGCTGCAGTTTGTCCAGGTATAATCTTTCGATCCTACTATGAAGAACAAGCAATTAGATATATAGGCATTTAGACAGTACTAATCGCTTTATGGTAGGTTTTAGCATAGACACATGTTTTGTTATGTTAATCCATGGAATTACAATTTCCCTTGTTAAATATGACAGGGTCTTACTGTGGTATAACATTCCTAACCTGTAGAGGATGTAAGCTTGTGGCATCAGCATGGGCTTATTTCTCCAAGGGGAGGCCAATAGCCAAATTAGATTTGGGATATACAGGCCATGGCTGCCTCTGCTCCACAGTCATTCTCCAGGAGGTGTGGTGTAGCTGGTGCTGACGTGGAGTCTTGTATTGACTCAGGGAGGACCCATATTGCTTTATTGGTTTTAGTGGCCTTTGGTAACACTTCTCTGGCATTCCAGAGGGCCATCTGTACACTTGCATGGGTGGTATCAATAAATCCCTCCCATGTTAACGTCAGGTCTTCGGCAGCAGGTCTTATTGCCTCTCCTCCTGTAGGTATCCCCAAACTAGAGGCAAGGAGCCCTTAATCTTTTGTGGGGCCCTTTTTTTTTTTTTTGGATCCCCTGGCAACATCCACCTGGTAGAACAATCCATTGTGATGTCAGAGCTCTGTATTAATATATTTTGCCTGAGGTCATAGCCCTAGGAGACTTTAGTTATTATATTTGGTTCTGGCACAGAGAGTAATCCCTTCCACAGTTCCCATGTTCTAGTAGTCAATTATAGAAAGCGTTTTTACCGGTTTTATACGTAGATTACCTCTACAATAGTTGTCTCCAATTACAGTTGGGGAGCGACCTTATCATTGTCATATTTCTCCTCGTTCTATGGGTGGGAAGGCAAGGAAGTCTCTCTTATCAGACCCTTTGTGGCACCTAGAAGGTACAAAAAAAATGTTCTCGGATTCATTATAAATAGTTGTTTCATGTAGGGACCACAGAGGGGTTCGATGTTTATGTCAATCTGAGGCTTTTCTCTCCTTTGAATTTTCAGACGGGTCAGCCTTTCCGTGCCACTTTTTGGTACATCCAAATCAATGCAAAGCTGTATCTTTCTTTCTCAGTCCGTTACGTTGGTGGCCTGTTTGTCCTGTTGGATCAAACAAATCTTTCCCATAGTTAGTTTTTTAAGATTTGAATTGCAAGGTTTGATGAAAAGGTTTCATGTATTCTGTATCCCACCCCTTTTTTTTAGTGTATGAGTCTCCAGAAGGGGAAGTTGTATTCTAACCGACTATAGGGTGGGTCAAGGCAAGATTTTCCATCAACTTCACCCATGTTGCTTTGGGTGACTATATATTTGTTTTAACTTGGGAAGCAAACTTACATTTTACGTTAAATCATCTTAAAGCGAATGCTCCCATGTGATCCTGTACAACAGAGAAATTATAGAGAACATTTTCTATGTCTCAATCCAAAGTTTGCTACAGATTTATGTAAAGAAATTGTGGCCACCAGCGAATTATTATTCCATTAATTCGATGATTACATTTTTATCAGATTCGTAAAACCATGTTTTTAATCTACACTGTTTACTTTTACTTTTAATAAGTCCTAAAACACCATGTGTCCTGTCGACAGTGTCTAGCGCAACTGGGTACTTGCTGAGCTTACGTCAATTAAATATGCCTTAATCGAATCTATACCCGTGTCCCTTCCCACCATCCCCCCTTTCCAAGAAAATGGACTGAAATGGCACCTAACTTCATAAACACTACTCTGCAAGACCTGAAGACACAGACTAATCCTAACACACTAATTGTGGGAGACTTAAACACCCCACTGAGCCCATTGGATAGATCGACTGTACAAAAAATAAACAGAGAGACAGCAGAACTGAACAATGCAATATACCAAATAGACCTCACAGACATCTACAGAATATTCCACCCAAACACCAGAGAATATACTTTCTACTCAGCACCTCATGGAACATTCTCCAAAATCGACCACATACTGGGACACAAAAGAAATCTCAACAAATACAAAGGATTGAAATTATTCTATGCATTCTATCAGACTACAGTGCAATAAAGCTCAATATGAAGACCAGAATAAGCCCAACTAGCTACAAAAACACATGGAGACTAAATAACACCATCCTGAATAATGAATGGGTCAGGGAAGAAAAAAAGAGTGAAATAAAAGTATTCATGGAACCGAATGAAAAAGACAATACAACACAAAAAACTTGTGAGATAATTTAACAGCAGTCTTGAGAGGGAAATTTATAGCCCTAAGTGCCCACATCAAAAAAACAGAAAGGGAACAAATAATCAATGTAACACTGCAGCTAAAAGCACATGAGAGACAACAACAAATGAACCCTAAACCCAACAGGAAGAAATCACAAAAATCAGAGTAGAAATCAATGAAATAGAAACAAAGAAAACAATGCATAGAATCAACAAATCCAAAAGCTGGTTCTTTGAAAAGATAAACGAAATAGGCAAACCTCTAACTCAGTTAACAAAAAAAAAAAAAAAAAGAAAGAAAGAAAGAAAGAGCAACTCCAAATCAATAGTATTTGCAATGAAAGAGGAAACATCACAACAGACAAAGTAAAGATTTTGAAATGCTTCAAAAACCTATACGCCACTAAATTTGAAAACCTACAAGATATGGAAGAATATTTGAAATCCTGGGAACCAACAAAGCTTAACCAAGAAGAGATTGACAGTTTAAACAGACCCATAATATTTGAGGAAATTGAGGATGTAATAAAAAACCTCCCAACTAAATAAAGCTTGGGCCCAGATGGATTCACAGCAGAATTCTATAAAACATTTAAAGAGGTCCTACAACCATTACTACTCAATCTGTTCAGAAGGATACAAACAGAGGGAATTCTCCTAAATTCCTTCTATGAAGCCAGCATCACCCTAATACCAGGCAAAGATACAACCAAAAAAGAAAGCTATAGACCCATCTCATTAATGAACATACATGCAAAAATTCTCAGCAAAATACTTGCAAATTGCATACAGACCCACATCAAAAAGATCATCCATCAGGACCAAGTTGGATTCATACCAGAGATGCAGGGACCTTTCAACATAAGTAAATCAATAAATATCATAAAACACATAAATGGACTGAAAGACAAAAACCACACAATTATCTCAATTGATGCAGAATAAGCCTTTGACAAGATCCAGCATCCCTTCATGTTTAAAGTCCTAGAGGGAATTGGACTGAAGGGAACATTCCTCAACATGTTCAAAGCCATATATAGCAAACCCACTGCCAACATCATCCTAAGTGAAGAAAAATTGGAGCCATTTCCCTTAAAGGCTGTGCCTTATCACCACTCCTGT
This sequence comes from Rhizomys pruinosus, assembly GCA_009823505.1. Lineage (NCBI taxonomy): Eukaryota > Metazoa > Chordata > Mammalia > Rodentia > Spalacidae > Rhizomys > Rhizomys pruinosus. Next base: position 30,378 of record VZQC01012655.1, read on the forward strand.
TTAACATAGTGCTTGAAATGCTTACTAGGGCAATAAGACAAGAGAAGGAAACTAAAGGAGTACTAATCAGAAAAGAAGAAGTTAAACTATCTGTTTTTGCAGATGATATGATAGTTTAAGGGATGATAAAAACTCCACCAGAAAACTTCTAGAAATAATTAAGAGTTTCAGTAAAATGGCAAGGTACAAAATTAACCTGGGAAAATCAGTAACCTTTCTTTACACCAACAATAAACAAGTGGAGAAGGAATATAAGAACTTCCCACTCACAATAGCCTCAAAAATAATAAAATACCTGGGAACAAACCTAACCAAAGATACCGATGATCTCTACAACAAAAATTTTAAACCCCTGAAGAAGGAGATGTCATTTTGATGTCATTTTTAAATGACATCAAAAGATGGAAAGATCTCGCATGCTCATGGATTGGAAAAATTAATATAGTAAAAATGTCCATTTTACCCAAATTGATACACAGATTCAATGCAATCCCAATCAAAATCCCCATGAGCTTCTTCACAGACTTGAAAAAAAAAACCTTTAATTCAAATGCTAAAACAAAAGACCCCATATAGCTAAAGCAACCCTGAGTGAAAAATGCAATACAGGGGGGATTGCTCTACCAGACTTCAAGCTATATTACAGGGCCATAGTCATAAAGACAGCTTGGTACTGGCACAAAAACAGACCCATTGACCAATGGAACAAAATTGAAGCTCCAAACTTGAGCTCATACAATTTCAGCCACCTCATATTTGACAAAGGGGCAAAAAAACCTCAATGGAGGAAGGATAGCATCTTCAGCAAATGGTGCTGACAAAACTGGATCACCATTTGCAGAAGAACAAAATTAAACCCCTACCTCTCACCCTGTACAAAAATCAACTCCAAGTGGATCAAAGATCTCAATGTGAAACCTGAAACCCTGAAGGTGATAGAAGAAAAAGTTGGCAACAACCTACAAAACATGCGTATAGGAAAAGACTTTCTAAATCAGACAGCAGCTGCACAGGAAATAAGGTCAACAATTGACAAATGGGAGCTCATCAAACTCAAAAGCTTCTGTATAGTTAAAGAAACAATCAAGGAAGTGAAGAGAAAACCCACCCACAGAGTGGGAAGAAATCTTCACCAGTGATTGATCTGACAGAGCATTCATGTCAAGAATATACAGACTACTCAAAAAACAAAGAAGAAGACAAATGACCCACTCAAAAGATGGAGTAAAGAGCTGAACAGAGATTTCACCAGTGAGGAAGTAAAGATGGCTGAGAAACATCTTAAAAGTGTTCAGGGACTGGAGAGATGGCCTAGCAGTTAAGAGCGCCAACTGTTCTTGCAGAGGACCTGGGTTCGATCCCCAGCACCCACATGGTGGCTGAGAACCATCTGTAACTCCAATTCCAGGAGAACTCCAGTTCCAGGGGAATCCAACACCTTCTTCTGACCTCCGCGGCATTGCATGACACAGTTGCACAGACTTGCATGCAGACAGTACATTCATATAAATTAATTAATTAATTAAATTAAAAAAATTTTAAAGTGTTCAACATCATTAATAATTAAGGAAATGCAAATTAAAACCACTCTCAGATATCATCTTACTCCGATACAACTGGCTAAGATCAAGAACACAAAAGACACCAAATGCTGGAGAGGTTGTCGGGAAAGGGGAACACTCATCCACTGCTGGTGGGAAAATAAACTTTTACAACCATTATGGAAAACAGTGTAGAGAACCCTTAAAAGACTCAAAATGAGCCTATCACCTTACCCAGCCATACCATTCCTAGGTATATAACCACAAGACTCATCCTACTGCAAAGATACATGCACATCCATGTTCACTGCAGTTCTCTTCACAATAGTGAAGAGCTGGAACCAACCCAAATGCTCCTCAACTGACTACTGGATGAAAAAATTGTGGTACATCTACACAATGGAGTACTACTCATCAGTAAGGAAAGATGACATTATGAACTTTGCAGGTAACACAGTCCCAGAAAAACAAGTGGTGAATGGTTTCCCTTATTTGTGGTTGCTAACACCAAGTCTCAGATGAAATGCAAGCTGAATGACTTTATTGTTATATTTCTGTTTATCTGAAGTAACTATGTTGTTATAATGTAATTCTCTTAATGGGCTCTAGAATTGATCCACCACTTACTCTCAGACTCTATAATTACTGTATATGAGTAGAAAGTATGTATTCATATTTTAGAGTAATATAAAATTAAAGGAGGAAAATGTGAATTCCTAAACATAAAAAAAGACTGAGAGAAAGATGCAGGATAGTTATGGCAGAATGCATGATCTGGGGTGGGGTGGGGGGAAGGGAAGGGGAATATGTCTAAACTGAACTGAGAAATGATGTCTGAAATATACAAAACATCAATAAAAGCATTGTAAAAAAAGAATTCACTAAGCTCCACAGTAAATGAATAGAAAAAATGTTTGTAAATAGAAACCAGAAGAATCTTGATCTAATTATACTATCAGTTAAGGAATCTCATTGATGATGGGGAGAATGGGATGGGTATGGCATGGGGAATGCTGATTAGTGGGGGCTGAATTATAATCAAACAGGAGCAAGTATGTCTGGCGGACTACTGAACAGCAGGTGTCCATAGACATCAATAATGTACTGTGCATTTCAAAGCGCCAGAAGAAGGGATTCTAAGAGTATTCACTACAAAGATAGACGTTTGAGGAGACAGTATGTTCAATACAATTTAAACATATATTTTGTATTCATGTATCAGACATTACACGGTTCCCCATTAACATGTACAACTTTTATATTTTAGTGTATTTAATTTAATAAGATACATAAATGTGTCATAATGGTAAAACATCACTAAGGAGACATAATAATCAAAAATTTGGGTGCCATTAATGATACCACCTGAAAATACATGGCAAAATTAATAAAACATGAAGAAGTAGGAAATATGCACTCATAGTGGGAGATTATGAAACATACATCTCAGTAACTGCTTATGACACACAGACAAAAAAAAATCAGTGAGATAAAAGCCACAATTACACAATTGACAAATGTTACTAGTTCACATACTAAAAATTATAATAAACGACTTCAGAATACAGGTATCCACTTTCATGCTTTTCCAAAGAAGGCATAGGCTGAAAGAATTAATATTGTTAAAATGTCTATACTACCCAAAGTAATCTACATTCCATTCAATTCCCATCAAAATACCAATAATATTTTTTGTATATCTAAAAGGAAAATCCTAAAAGTCATTCAAAAGAACAAAAGGCTTCAGACAGCCAAAGCAATCTGGATCAAAAACAATAATGGTAGAGGTAGCACTGGGGTAAGTGAGAGCCAGTCAGACTCTGGGCAACTCAGTGCCTTCCCAAGGAAAAACAACTGAATATGGGCAAAGGAGATCCTAAGAGGCTGAAGGCAAGCCGCCATGACAGGCACCCTTACAAATTTACCAGGAGGAGCATGAGAAGATGCTCTCTTGATGCGTCAGTCACCTCAGAATTTTCCATGAAGTGCTCAGAGAGGTGGCAGACCATGTCTGCTAAAGAAAAAGGAAAGTTTGAAAACATGGCAAAGGCAGACAAGGCTCAGTTAGGAAAGAAATAAAACCTATATCCCTCCCAAACAGGAAACAAAAACGCAAGTGCAAAGATCCCAAAAGGGCTCCTTCCTCTTTCTTCTTGCCGCCAAATCAGAAAGCATCCAGGCTTATGCATTGGTGATGACCCCAAAAAACTAGAACAACACTGCTGCAGATGAGAAGAGCCTCATGAAAAGAAGGCTGTCAAGATCCAGTAAATACAAAAAGGATATTGCTGTGTACAGAGCTACAGGGAAACCCGATGCCACTACAAGGAGGGAGTCGCCAAGGCTGAACAGAACCAGACAAGAGAAGGAAGGGTGAAGAATAACTTGGTCCTAGCACATTTTTCATATATATAAAGCATTTAATCCCTCTATATACAACTCATTCCTCTAAAAGAAAAAATTGAAATGTAAGGCAATGTAAGATTTTTTAAAATTTACACCATTTTAGGTTTTCTTGTTTGTTTGTTTGTTTGTTTGTTTGTTTGTTTTGGTCTTTTTGAGACAGAGTCTCCCTGTAGCCCCAGCCAGCCTGGAACTCACTATATAGACCAGACTGGCCTTGAACTTACAGAGATCCACCTGCCTCTACCTCAGTGTTTTGTTTTTCTTTTTTTTTTCTTTCTTTTGTGTGTGTGTGTGTGTCTTTTTGAGACAGGTTCTCCCTTTAGTCCCAGTTAGCCTGGACCTTGCTATGTAGACCAGGCTGGCCTTGAACTCACAGAGATCCACCTGCCTCTGCCTCTTGAGTGAGGGAATTAAAGGCGTGCACCACCATGCATGGCCCAAGATAGTTCTTAGCCACCATGTGGGTGCTGGAAATCGAACCCGGGTCCTCTGCAAGAGCAGTCAGTGCTCTTAACCGCTGAGCCATCTCTCCAGCACCCCCCCCACACCCAGTGTTTTGTTTTGCATATACTTAACACACTGCTGAATGTGTCACTGGTATTTTCAATTCTCTGCTCGTATTTTCAATGGCCGGTACTTTGCCTGGTACAGTATAGGGGTTATAAACTGGCATGGATATTAAAGCAGGGTCTTGTTTGCGCATAGCACAAATTAGTTACATATGAGAATAAGGGTTTTGTTCATCTTCAGTTATCTCTCATGCAGCTTACATGAAATAATCATTCTGTTAACTGAATACCACCACCATGTAATTAAAAGAAACTAGAACTATTTTGTTGACATTCTGAAATACAATTTTTATAAACTTTAAAAAAATTTATTGTATTTTCTTAGAAAACACCAAAATACTTGATTTATAGAGACCTAGTAACAAAAATAGCATTAAAATTATTTGTATGAAGTACACAAAAATTCAAAAGAAAATCCAAAAATGGCCAGGTGTGGTGGCACACCCCTTTAATCCTAGCACTCGGGAGGCAGAGGCAGGTGGATCTTTGTGAGTTCAAGGCCAGCCTGGTCTACAGAGTGAGTTCCAGAACAGCTGGGGCTACAGGAGACCCTGTCTCAAAAAGACCAAAAAACAAAAAAATACAAAAATGTAGCTGGTATGGTGGTGCATACCTTTTATCCCAGCACTTGGGAGGCAGAGGCAGGCAGATCTCTGTTGAGTTCAAGGCCAGCCTGGTGTACAGAGCGAGCTCTAGGCAAGCTGGGACTAATGGGGGACCTTGTCTCAAAAATACCAAAAAAAAAAAAAAAAAGAAAGAAAGAAAGAAAGAAAGAAAGAAAGAAAGAAAGAAAGTAAGAAAGAAAGAAAGAAAATGCGACTCCAAAAAGCACATAAACAAAGTATAGAAGTATAGACATGTGGAACTTCAGTTAACTAAACACCACCTTGGAACTGGACAGCTGGCTGAGCCAGTAAGGGCACTTGTTGCCAAGTCTGACAACCCGAGTTTGAGCTCCTGCAACCATACAATGGAAAGAGAAGAACTAACCCTAAAAACACGTACAAGCCATGTTACATGCATACATACTCCTAAATAAATAAATAAATAAATAAATAAATAAATGTAATTTTAAATTATGAATAAATAAAAAGTTTCTGCACAGCAAAGGAATCCATCAACAGAATGAAGAGACAGCCTATAGAATGAAAGCCAATGTTTTCCACCTGCTCATCTCAGAGGGGATTAATATCCAGAATACAGAAATAAATAAAAACTATTAAAATTGGCAAATCATCTGAACAGACACTTCTCAAAAAGAAGATATACAAAGGTCCAATAAGTTTATGAAAAAAATGCTCAACAAGCCACCAGGGAAAAAGAAATCAAAACTAATGAGATAAGATCCCATCCCAGTTAGAATGGCTCTTTTCACAATAAAACAAACGAATGCTGGTAAGGGTGTAAACAATAAGGAATCGCATGTATTAGAGATAGGATGTAAATCGGTCCAGGCACTATAAAAAGAAGCAAAAATAGGTGGGCTGGAGAAATAGCTGTTTGGTTCCCAGCACCCATATCAGGTGGCTCATAACCACCTGTAACTCCAGATCTTCTGCCCTTCACAGGCACTGTATTCACAAGCACAAATGCACACACACACACACACACACACATACACACACATATACACACACACAGAAACACACACATAGACACACAGACACACACAGAAACACACACACAGACACACAGAAACCCACACACAGACACACAGACAGACACAGACACACACACACACACTCTTGCAATTAAAAATAAAAACTTTATGGTGAGGCATATGGCACCGCCTTTAATCCCAGCACTTGGGAGGCGGAGGCAGGGAGATCTCATGGCCATCCTGGCTTATACAGCAAATTCCAGACCAGCTGGGGCTTTGGGAAGGACCCTGTCTCAAATAAACAAAAACCTATAAATAAATAACAAAAATAAAAATTGTTTAAAACCCTGAAAATAGAACTACTATATCATTGTTGGGCATATATACAAAGGAAATGATATCAACATGCAAAAGAGTTACCTGTGTGACCATGTTTAGTGCAGCACTATTCATAATACTAAGATAGGGAATTAGCTTAAGTGCCTGTCAGCAGATGAATGGATAAAGAAAATATGGTGTGTGTGTGTGTGTGTGTGTGTGTGTGTGTGTGTGTGTGCATGTAGAGGGAAAGAGAACAATTCCTAGCAATGAGGAAGGGTACAGGGATGGTGGTTGTCATACCCCTTTTCCTGGGGACACATGAACAAACATCTGTTCATCCCAGATAGAGCACCAGTGAGAGACTGAAGAAACAACTGCATGGTCCAAGTACAGCTTGGTGAGCCAATTCATGTACTGACTCTAGTGCATCTCAATGTTACACCAACATGGGCAACAACCTACAAAAACTGCCTCCCCATAGCTCCGTGTCCAACTTGCAAGCAGCTCCACAAAAAAGCATCCTGTCCTCCAGCGACTGTTTACTGTCAACCTCAGGGAGTGATCGTAGAACCTCAGAAGGGGCCTTGTAAATCCTTCTGTGCTTCCTGAGTCCTAGGAGTCTCCTTCCTTCCAGGAGGGAAGAATATGATTCAGGGGAGATAGCTGCACAATAGTTATGAAGGTAGAAGTATGTTGGGGGGAGAAGATTTATTCACATCACACACATGCATGGAAACATCACAGCAGGTCTTGTTAATTTAGGCAGTAAGAAACAAAAGCAGGCTTGAGAAGCAGGATTCTGAGGTCTGGCCTCTTTGGTATAAGTGATACAATATTTCCACTTCCCTGTTGATTCCATTCTCCTATTGAGTGGAGAGCAGGTGAGAGTTGGTTTAGCCAGTACATAGGAGATCCCTCTCACTTTGAATGTAATGAGCAAACTCTGAGTCCAGATTAGGAGTCATATTCTGGATCAAACATCACTTCTTGTTATACTCAATTCTAAAATAGTCTGCATGTTCCCAGAGGTCAGATGGATCCAGATTCACAAGTTCAAGGCCTGACTAGGCTACAGAGCAAGCTCGAGGTCAGTCTGGTCAACTTAGGAAGACTGTCAGAAAAACAAACAAACAAACAAGGATTGGAGGGTATATTTCAGGGGTAGAGTGCTTGTCTAGCCCTTCAGTACTGGGAAACAACCAACTAACCAGATAGATCTAGGTGGGGCAGTATCTGCGGTAGAGAGGAAAGAAGCACAACTAGAGGGTGGAAGATGAGGGAAAACCCATCAGACAAAAGTGAACTGCTGCCGGAAAACTAAGATGAAACAGAAAGACTCTCCAGCATGATGGGGAGACCAGGAAGGCCTACGCCCCAGCCGCGGAGCTCAGAGTGTTCAGCAGTTACTGGATGCTGGAGGAGGAGGAAGAGCCTTTTTTTTTTTAGGGGTGGAGGGTGAATTGTATTGGTAAACTGCTTGTGATCCAGTAAATAGCCTCTCATCTGTGCACATGAAAGCAACCCTAATTAAACTCAGTGGGTTATACTTAAAAAAAAAAAAAAAAAAAGACATAAGGGAGAATGTGTTGGGGAAAAGAGGTCCCCCTAGTGGGAAGGAGACAAGAGGGAGGGACAGGGCATGAATATGATCAAAAGGCATTCGACAAACACATGAAAACGTCAACAAACAAATAATAAAATATTTTTTTTGGTCTTTTGAGATAGGGTCTCCCTGTAGCTCCAGCTGTCCTGGAATTCCTTCTGTAGACCAGGCTGGCCTTGAACTCACAAAGATCCATCTGCCTCTGCCTCCCAAGTGCTAGGATTAAAGGCATGTGCCACCATGCCCGGCACACAAATAAAAATATTTTTTTTTATTTTTTTTATTTATTTCGGTATGTGTATGAATGTACTGTCTGCATGCAGGTGTGTGCACCCAACGCCGCGGAGGTCAGAAGAGGGTCTCACATTCCCCTGGAACTGGAGTTCTCCTGGAATTGGAGTTTCAGACGGTTCTCAGCCGCCATGTGGGTGCTGGGGATCGAACCCGGTCCTCTGCAAGAGCGGTCGGCGCTCTTAACCGCTAGGCCATCTCTCCAGCCCAAAAATATTTTTAAAAGAAATATGAGCCAGGTGTGGTCCTCAGGAGGCAGCTCTCGGTGAGTTCAAGATCAACCTTGTCTATACAGCAAGTTCCAGGACAGCTGGTGGTACAGGGAGACCCTGTCTCAAAAAGGCAATGATGATGATGATGATGATGATGATGATAATAACAATAATAATAATAAATGGATGTTTGCTGAGGAGGTCATAGGCCTCCTATATCATCCTGGACTATGTTCCCTGCTTTCTTGAGCCACATCACTGATGTTAAAATCTTCTTTTTGCATTCTACTTTTGTATAAGGCATATTTGTCTGCATAGCTCAAATGCTTTTGTCAACTCCAAAGCCATGTTGAAACTTAATCCCCAATGTAACAGAGAATTTGAAAGTTTCTGCCTTTATAAGTGACTGAGTCAGGACAAATACTGCCCCACCTAGATCTGTCTGGTTGGTTAGTTGTTTCCCAGTACTGAGGACTTTCCTGAGAACCAAGGGCTAGACAAGCACTCTACCACTGAAATATACCCTCCAACGCTTGTTTGTTTGTTTGTTTATTTGTTTGTTTTTCCAACAGTCTTACTAAGGTGACCAGGCTGACCTCGAGCTTGCTCTGTAGCCTAGTCAGGCCTTGAACTTGTGAATCTGGATCCATCTGACCTCTGGGAACATGCAGACTATTTTAGAATTGAGAATAACAAGAAGTGATGTTTGATCCAGAATATGACTCCTAATCTGGACTCAGAGTTTGCTCATTACATTCAAAGTGAGAGGGATCTCCTATGTACTGGCTAAACCAACTCTCACCTGCTGTCCACTCAATAGGAGAATGGAATCAACAGGGAAGTGGAAATATTGTATCACTTATACCAAAGAGGCCGGACCTCAGAATCCTCCTGGTTATCGGGTGCCTATAAAGAACAGCCTCAAAGAAGGTGCTCACTCCTTTTGTCTTGCAAATGAGTGAGGACGCTGCACTCCTTCATTCTGGATGATGTACCAATAAGTGTCATCTGGGAAGCAGCCACTTTCCTGGGTACGATTCTGCTTGAAACCTTGATCTTAGACCTCTCTGCCTCCCCAACCATGAGAAATATACTTCTGTCTTTATAAATTACTCTATATCAAGGAATTTTACTACAGCGAAGGAGTAAAATGTTTTATATGTCTGTGTGTGTGTGTGTATATATATATATGGAAATTTATCCATCCATGTTAATAGTAATTATTTATGAGAATGAGCTTTGTAACCCAATTGCTTCTCTACCTTATTTTTTAAGACAATGTCTCTCACTGTACCTGGAGCTTAACCATTTCACCTAGGTTGGCTGGCCCACCAGCCCCCGGGATTACAGATAGAAATGCACTGCCATACTTGGCATTTATGGGTACTGGGGATCTGAACTCAGGTCTTCATGCTTGGCGTAGCAAGTAATTTACTCACTGAGCCATCACCTCAGCCCCTAGTATTATTTTTGAAAAGAAACCAACCTCAAAATACCTCAGTTTGGTCCTGAATTCTGAAAAACTGAAGACCAATCACTCCTGTGACAGAGGTACAGTTAGAGCAACTACATTTTCTCTGTCAATTAGACTCATAATCACATAAGGCTTAAGTGCGTGGTCTGACCATGAAATAATGCCTGACTTTTCTTCCTATGTACCCCCAGAACCAACAAATCCAGGGAGCACTATCCTTCAAAGTCACCGTTAGGTGATTTTATCCGTTCAGGATGTTTTCCCATATGGCAGTCTTCATAGCTGGTTCAGTAATGACAAAAGTTCATCAATTTTTTAAAAAATTCATAAGAAGGTTTTGCTTATGCCACATTGTTCTCTTTTCCCTCTGCCCTTATTGCCATCTTTAGAAAAACTTCACCCTTCCTTCTCTATGTCCTTAATTTTTACTGCTAATATAGTGACTAAAACTTCAAGGACCCATGGTTGAAAAGCTGAGGTAAAGCTGTGGGGAAGGGTTATGGATGTTTGGCAGGTCCTAGGGTGGGGGCTGGACAACTTGCATGTTAAGACTACCATGTACTTTATCACCTCCTTTCTGGGATATTTTTGAGGGTGTAAGTAGTGTGCTTAATAATTATATCAGCTGGAATGTGTGGACACCCTGTGGATACAGGGAGCAAGTCGGGAAAGATTCTCTAATATCTGCCTAATTAAACTGACTGTAGAGCCAGAAATGGACCAGGGAAAGAGGTAGAGGGCCACAAATGTGAACTGCTGGAAGTAGGGGAGGAAGCTATCATCACATTTGATTATTTGATTATGGGATAGATCTGTGTTTAATTTAGGGAAATCTAATTTAGTGCAAAGCAATTGCTTTGCAATTCTTAGAAGTTCTTTGAATGAGTTATGAAGATTTTTATGAGATATACTTTTGGATACTGCTTAGTGATGAAAATATATTCTGGGCATCATAGTATACCCACTACCTTTGTATTTTCTATCATCCTCTAAGACTCCACCATAATCCTGGAATTCTCACATCTCCTCTAAAAAGGCTAATAAAAGACCAACCAACCAACAAAACCCCTCTAATTGTATGATCATTTGGCCTAAGTTGTTTGTCCATTGACTACCCTACCTCTGTTCCTTTGTTCCTTGTGTATTTCATCTGTGCAAAGTTGTAAACCCACTGAATGTGCTGGCTTTTCCACTTAAGTTGTTTATTACACCACATCTCTTTCCTTCTGGTGGAAAGGCCTGGAAACACAAGTGTACGTGCGGCATATGTTAGGTAAATATTGCTTTGTTTTAAAGACCACAGTTCCTTGTAAAGCACATGTACTAAACTAAAAAAGGAATCTACAAATTCCTTTTCTGAATATTCTCAAAGCTAACTCTAGTACCTATGGTACATATTTCTAAAAGAATGTCAGCAGAATTCTTTCATTTTACAAAAATTTATTGAACTTCTCTTATTAGTAAGGCTACTAGGAGAAATCACACAGTTCTTGACTTCAAGCCTCCCACCATTTTGTAGCAATGCCAACAGCCACAATAAACCATGCTAAATGCCAAAGCACAGAAACACATAAAACACAAAATAGAACAAAGAGACCTAGGAGCTGAACAGCTTTATGCTCCAGGAAGTTGAAGGGCTCCAGCTCCTTTAGGGAACAGTTAGTGGTCTGGAAGATAGAGTAGAAATTTTCTGGGGGAGGTGGAGATTGAGTCTCCTTCTATGGTTCAGATACCTCACAAAAAGCAGATGTATTTTTCATGCCAAGCTTATTGAATACGTTTTTATTATTCCACTTTAATAGATTTTAAGTAATTTATTCAGGGTTATAAAGTAGGTGAGCTACAGGCTGAAGGTTCAAGCTCCCTGTGTTTGATTTCAGAGTTGTCTGTGATCTTCCTATGGCATCACACATCCTCCTAGCAAGGCAAAACACATTACTGATAGCTTTAAATGTTATATGATGCCATCTGTATACAGGAAACATGTATCCATGATGAAACGGGCCAGAACTGCACACACTTCACCCCTTCCCATCCTTCCTCTGCCAGATGGGATTTTTGTGTTTCCCAAGTTGGTTTTGAACTTGAGGGCTCAAGTGATTCTCCTGCCTCAGCATCTGAATAGCTGAGACTATAGACAGATACAGGGGTGCCTGGTTGTATATAGATAGGGAAGAGAGAGACTTGATATGCTGGGTAGGTTTCACAGGTATATATACACCTCAAAAAAAAAAAAATCATTGAATTTCCAGGCCTGGTTTTATAAGGCTGAGACAGTAGAATTGTCATGAGTTTGAGACCAACCTGGGCTACAGAATAAGATATTGCCCCCCCCCATTGAATTGCAACTTAAGATTTGTGCACTTTAAAGTTTACAAATTATAACCCAATAAAAATGTAAATAAAAACAAATTTGATCATGGATATCTGTACTCTCATAATGTGTTTTTCACAGGCTACTTATTTAAAAAATATTTTTCTCTGAATATAACTAATTATTTAGATATAAATAATGGTGGTTTGGCTTCTCTTCAATGAACATCTGTTTTCTTTTCTTCTTTTTTTTTTGAGACAGGGTCTCGCTTTAGTCCTAGATGGCCTGGAGCTGGCTATGTAGACCAGGTTGGCCTTGAACTCACAGAGATCCGCCTGCCTCTGCCTCCCAAGTGCTAGGATTAAAGGCGTGCACCACCACGCCCAGTGAACATCTGTTTTCAAACAATCCTCAGTAAAACAATGGATTTATGGATTTAAGCGGTGAAATGTTGCTTAGGATTTCTTTAGGAGTCCTTAACTTTTTCTACTAATTGGATCCCTCTGAAACTCTGGTGAGAGCAAATCATAGAGCTTCTATCCAGAAATGTACACAGGCATAAAGTTCTGCATAGAATTTGGGGATTAACATACTACTGAAGCCTGTGCAGGGAGACACTTAGGTGCCCAAAGATCTCAAAATAAGATCTGAGTTAGTTTAGTCATTTTTCTGCATTTGGAAAAAAAAAAAAATAGCCCATTGGCTGGACAAAATCCAGGCCTTGTGATGCTCATTTATGCTAGTTACCACACAGCTGTTTTAAAGACCGTGAGCTTCCCTTGGCCCTCAAATCTCCATCCATGGAGCCCTCGAGTTAAAACAAACAAGCAAACAACCAAAACTCCAATACTTTGCATCCTACTCATTGTAACTGGCATCACATGGGAAGCTCATCAAATTTCCCTTTTACTTACTTTGGAGAATAATGGGTCCAAAGCTGAGTTCCTTACATTAAATGAGATTATCTTATTCTTTATGCACTACCTTAAAACCCACAACTGAAAATTAAAATTAAAATGGCCAGTTTTATGTTCCTCATTAGTTTCTTTCTCTGAAATATTGTTTATATTTACACTGAGATTTAAAACTTTGCTCTATACTGATCTTTATCTTTTGTTTGAAAAATCTTTGGTCTCAGACCAAATATAAGATTCCAACCTGACCCAAGAAATGAGTATAATTTGTACCCACTCCGTTTTGCAGTTTGGAAAGGCATTCGTTCTTTCAATCCAGAGCCTGTGAAAGTGAAAAGACCCTAAAAGCCTTTCTTCTTGTTGAAAAGACTTGATTCAAAGCAGAACAATAGTAAACAAAACAGTTCAAGCTACAACCTACAAATTTCTCTGGGCTTATTGTGGGCAGGCTAAGGTGGAGGACTTTCATAGACCTGAAGCAGGCCTGGGATAGAAGCCATGAGTTCATGCATTTACCCTTAAAGCCGTTCGGTAAGCTATTTTTCTGTACAAATGTCCTCTGCTTTTCTTCCAGCATGCATGGATAAACGCGTCCATTTATCGAAACGCTTCACAACAGTTACAACCAGTTACTGTTGTGAAGGCATTATACTATTTAATTCGATCGTCACAACACTTTAAAAAACTATATTCATTTTATAAATGAGCAAACAGGTTTCTAAGGGGCCAAGAAATTTAGCCAAGTCATATTATTTGTAAATCGCTAAATTCAGCATCAGATACAAGCACCTGACTGCAATTCCTGAGATTATACTTCTTGCTATGGCGAAATCCTAGGACACCGAAGCTTGGGAAATGGGTGCCGCTGGTCAGTTGCTCAAGCAAAGATTTTTCGCGATACAATATTGAATTGTTTTTCATCAAAATCTGGCTTTCTCACGGACGCAAGCCAGGAGGGACGCAAAGTCTGTACAGAGAATTTCTGCCAGGAACCAGCTGAAAGGAACAGGCAGGGTGGAGGGGAAGCGGGGGCTGATGCTGCAGGGTAGAGCAGCAAAGGTGAAAGGCCCGAGGGGGTCTCGCAGCCGAGAGCTGGCTTGCTGGCGCCCGTAAGAGGCAGTAGACGGAGGCCCGCCCCCAGAGCCGCACGGACCAATAAGAGGCCCTCACGGCGCTCCTCCCCCTGCCGCGGCCATATAAGGCAGGGTTACGCCTCTGTCGTGCAGCAGTCGGCAGACCTCGGATAGGGAGTGTGGGTGTAGGCCGCCAGCCGCCGCCCCCTCCACGCCGGTGCCCCCAGCCCCCATTGCGGCGCCGCCCCTGGTGGGCCGCCGGTTTGTTACGCGCAGCCGCCAGGCCGGGGCCCATCCTGCCTCCCTCCTCCCGGCTTCCAGCGTCCTCGGCCGGCGGGCGAGATGCGTGTGGGCCCGAGCCGCGCAGCGCTGGGGCTGCTGCTGCTGCTGTCCGCGGCTGTGGCCGGCGCCAGCAAGGCCGAGGAGCTGCACTACCCGCAGGGCGAGCACAGGGCGGACTACGACCGCGAGGCGCTGCTGGGCGCCCAGGTGAGGATGCCGGGACAAAGGGGGACCGGGCGAGGCCTGGCAGGGCGGCCCGACCACGGGGGCCGGGCGGGGCTCGGCTTGCACGCTGGGGTCCTTGGGGCCTGGATAGCCAGAGAATCTCTCCGGGCCTAGAGCCGGATCCTTTCCGCTCCTGAACAGGCGCAGATCCCTGAGGGGCTCGGGGCCTGTTAGAAAGTGTGGGTCATCAGGAAGCCCCTCGGCCAGGGCGGCGAAGTAGCCTTTTTCCTACACCACTGTGTTTCACTGATTTTAATGCTTATTCCTCCTGCGTGTCCTTTTCCTCCCCGAAGGAAGACGTCGATGAATATGTTAAACTTGGCCACGAAGAGCAGCAAAGGCGACTGCAGTCCATCATAAAGAAAATTGACTCGGACTCAGATGGCTTTCTCACCGAAAGTAAGGACTGCCTTGCACCGCAACAATGGAGAAAGCGCTTTGTGGGAGAAAATCGAACATTTTGAACTGGGTTATCTGTTGAATGTAGATTACTAGTGTTCCATAGACTAGAAGTACTGTGATAAGAAAAGTAGATCTGACACCTCGAAGGTGTGGTACCAAGTAAAATAAAGTGCTTTCTCCAGTGACACATGAACACCATTGACCATAGTAGAAGTGCAAGTCATACCTTGAGACACCCTTTTGTCATTGTCAGTAGTATGATTCATTTGGGAGACATTTGCAGAAAACCTTAAAGACATTACATGATGCTCCTTTGATCTATAAAATTTGAAGAATCTGCTCGGTTGTAAGCAAATAGAAAAAAAAAACCTGTTGCATGTGAATTCTGTGTATTGCAACAAAAATGTTGGAATTGGTAGGGGCACTCTCCTAGTCTCCAGAGAGATGCAGACAGTTGATGTCCACCTTTTTTTTTTTTTTAAACAAATGGCAAAGCCAGGACTAGAATCCAGGTATTGTAGTTTTAATTCAATTTTTAATGCCCTCAGTTCAAAACAAACAACAAAAACATGCTTTTGAAATAGAGTGCATAGACCATAAAAGAATGTTCCAGAGAAGCTTCTAGCAGTGTCCCCTATTGTTAGTTCAAGTCAGTGCTGTCAGCATTCAAGGTCTTAAAAATTTAGAAGTTTGTTACTGTAACTATCAGCTATTTGGCTGTAACTCTCACTTAAATGTTGCTCATCCAAAGAATGGATTTACTACAGAGGGACCTGCAAAATGGTGAGTTTGAGGTGTACTATCAGTAAAGTATTGATGCCTTCAGGTTTTGTTCCTGGTACTTAAACAATGCTGAAGCTCTGAACTCTGAGCCAGTAAAGATGGGTCTGCCTTAGGTTATACTAAAATAGACACATGGAGTTGATTTGGAAGACTGTAGAACTTGTCAAAACCTATATATGTTTAAATATTCCAGATCTTCATTTTATAGATGAGAAACAGGAGCTTAAGATGCTGAACCACTGCCCCAAGCAAAGCTGAGATGCTAGCTCATGCTCAGACCCTGCTTTGTTCTGTCCTCTCTAAACTCTTTATAGTAGAGGCAGGACTTAGGGTGCTTAAGGAAACACATAATCTACTTGGGGACCCTTGAGAAAACTTAATTTTTGAGAGCTAGGACTAAACTCAGATTCATAAGAGGTAGAATGTCTCAAACTGGGTCCAAACTGTTTATAGTCCCAATTACTTGGGAGGCTTTGAGACAAGAGGATAGTTTGAGCCAAGGCCTTGAGACCAGCCTGAGCAATACAGAGAGACCCCATCATTCAGAAGTATGGAAGTTCTTAAGAGGTAACAAAAGTACATAGAAGTTAAGGCTCTGAAGGTTTTGTTCCTGCTACTTAAACAAAAAGTAGGTTTGAATCTAGACTCTAACTGTGAAACCTTCAGCCTTTCTGAGTGTGAAATAATGTTGATTATAATTGCCTTGTTTTGCAGTTAGAGAAACAAGACCTGGTATGTAAAACAGTTGTTCAATGTCTGGTTGCATAATAATCATTAGGGTTTGGGGGAAAGAACTTATCTCTACATTTCTATGTACCTGAGCTCTCCCAAGCCAGTAGAGAAATACCAGTCTTTATTTTTATTTATTTATTTATTTTATTTTATTTTATTTTATTTTTTTTTTGGTCTTTTTGAGACAGGGTCTCCCTGTAGCTCTGGCTGTCCTGGAACTCACTCTGTAGACCAGGCTGGCCTTGAACTCACAAAGATCCTCCTGCCTCTGCCTCCCGAGTGCTAGGATTAAAGGTGTGCACCACCACGCCCGGCTGAGAAATACCAGTCTTTAAACCAAGTGCTGTATACATCATGTTCTTCTTGCGAATGTTTGTTGCATCCTCTCTACCTATTTTCTTTCTTTTTATTTTTTTTTTTTTTTGGTCTTTTCGAGACAGGGTAGCCCCAGCTGTCCTGGAACTCACTCTGTAGACCAGGCTCGCCTTAAACTCACAAAGATCTGCCTGCCTCTGCCTCCCAAGTGCTAGGATTAAAGGCGTGCACCACCACACCCGGCAGTTCTACCTATTTTCTATAATTCATTCAATTTATAGTGATTACCCCCTAGAAGTTTTTTTAAAATTGATCTGAAAATTGGCATTTGAGATTTACAAACTTTCCTCATGTCTTCAGATACCAAGCTAAGACAGTTATTGCAAGGCACAGATCATAACTGCTGCTGGGCTTATGGTACTAGTCTTTAGTTCTGGCATTCACGAGGCAGAGGGATCATTGTGAATTGAAGGCCAGCCTGGTCTATATAGTAAGACCAGACCCTGTCTGAAGAAAAATAGAAGAAAAAAAAAAAAAAACAGTTGCTACTTTGTTAGAATTTTTTAATGATGTTTAAGAAGAAAGTCTTACCATGTTTAAAGCAAGTGTACCATAACAATATTCTCTGATTTTAGTCACTAGAATATTTGTTGGCAGTTTAGGCTGAGTCTAATCACTGCCTGTTATTTCCTTAACACATCTTGATTAAGATATGATGGCACAGACCTATAATCAATCCCAGCACTTAGAAGGCAGAGGCAGAAGGGTCATCGTGAGTTTGACCCTCAGCCTGGGCTATATAGTGAGATGTTATCTCAAAAAAAATTTTTTTTTCAAAAAACTCCCACGTGATATATATATGTCTATACATAGACAGACATATATATACATATATATACTGATTCAACTCAGAATTTAAAGGAAAATGTTATATTCCTTTCATTAATGCAAAAATCCTTTCTAATAATAAGATAAATAGGGTAGCCATTCAAATAATTGCGCTTCTTAAGAAACCTATGGTTGTTCCAAAAGTTATCTTCGAATTTATTTTTATTTATGTATTTATTTTTGGTCTTTTGGACATAGTCTCTCTGTAGCCCAGGCTGGCATTAAACTCACAGAGATCTGCCTGCCTCTGCCTCTCGATGCTGGACTAAAAGGTATGCGTCACCCATGGCCTGGCCTATTTTTTTTTTTTTTTTTTTTTTTTTTGTTTTGATCTTTTTGAGACAGGGTCTCCCTGTAGCCCCAGCTGTCCTGGAACTCACTCTGTAGACCAGGCTGGCCTTGAACTCACAAAGATCCGCTTGCCTCTGCCTCCTGAGTGCTAGGATTAAAGGCGTGTGCCACCACGCCTGGCCTAATTTTTTTTTTTTTAATGAAAGCTATTTTGTTGATTTGGCAATTTATTTAAGAAGTACTTACTGGACAGGTCATTTGGTGTACATCAGTGAAGGGCGAAGCAAACAAGGAGCTCCAGACTATACTTACTCGTGAACCTTTCGTTCTATTTAAGTCACATCGTAGAACATTTTGTCCTCTGCATAGCTGCTCCACCCTTATTTCTAACCATATTGTTAGTCCAGTTTCCAGTTTTTGCAAACACCGATGTTAACTTTTTGAAGAGGTTTAGAAATCTTCATTCAGATTAGAATTCTTACCAACATTTCATTGTGTTCTTGGAAATTCTAGGTGAACTCAGTCAGTGGATTCAGATGTCTTTTAAGCATTATGCTATGCAAGAAGCAAAACAGCAGTTTGTCGAATATGATAAAAACAGTGATGGGACTGTGACGTGGGATGAATACAACATCCAGATGTATGACCGCGTGATTGACTTTGATGAGAACACTGCTCTGGATGATGCAGAAGAGGAGTCTTTTAGGCAGGTGAGTACAAGCTGTTCTTTTTTTGTTCACCTCAGTTCTCTTTACCTTCCTGCTTGGTGAGCACAGGAGGCCCTGAGGGCCTGGACTGGTTGCCTATTCACTGGGCAGTCACCAGTCCCACTTCAGTGGTCATTTTGACGGCTTCCGTTTAGCCGGATTTAGGATTCTTAACACAGGGCCTGAATTATCCTGGCATCTGTTTTCCTCGGCAGCTGCACTAATTAATTTGTTTTATTTACAGAGTTGCTTTTAAGTGAGTTTGGCTGATACTAACATATAGTTCAGTATTTTATTTTAGCACCATTTAACAATCAGTTTTTATATCACAAGGCTATTCTCATCTTTGAAAACATAAAATAAAATTTTAATTGTACAAATTAAGTATAACATTTCCCATTATTTGTGAGTGTGTGTACTGAGGGCACATGTGGAGGTCAGAGAACAACCCTGGGTGTCGGTCCTTGCCTTGTGTGTTCCCAGGCTAGCTGGCTGCTAGTTTCCAGGGATTCTGTCATCTCCACCTCCCATCTTCCTATAGGAGTCCTGGGATTTCAGACATCTCTGCCTCCATGTCCACTGAGCTGTCTCCCAGGCCCTATATTTCTCAGTTTAACTTTTTTTTTTAACAGTACTGGTGATTGAACCCAGGGTTTGTGCATGCTAGGCAAACACTGTGCTGTGAACTATATCCCAGCCCATTTTATGCGGGTGAGTGTATTGCCTGCATGTGTGCTCCTGTTGTGCAGTTCCTGTGGAGGTCAGAAGAGGCTATGGAATCCCCTGGAACTGGAGTTACAAATGGTCATTAGCTACCATGTGGGTACTGGGAATCAAACCCCAGTCCCCTGTGAGAGCAGCCAGTGCTCTTAACTGATGAGCCATCTCTCCAACCCCTTTAATAATTTTTAAGAGTATTGAGTTGTGTTAAGTGCATTCAGCTTGTAAAGGTAATTGCTCACATTGTTTTCATCTTGCAAAACTGAACTCTGTACTTGGCACACACATTAAACGGTGACTCCCCATCTCTATCACTATCACTCTCCTGCCCATGGGTGTATCTATTCCAGCAGCCTCCTTTAAGGAAAATGGCACAATGTGTGTCTCTTTTATGCCTGGCATAGTTCACGTAACATAATATTCTTTGGGTGTGCACACATGCACGTGTGCATTTGGGTGTCTGTGTCTGCCGTGTTCTATTTATCCACTTGGGTTATGTGTTCTTTTAATTATTTGAAGATTTTTACATTTATACAATGTATTTTTATCAAATCTATCCACTGTTACCACCCTCCAACTTTCCTCAGTGGCTCCGACCCTGAATTGCCCCCAACTTCATGTAATTACTGTGAAAAATCTTGTAATGAGTGTGATGTATAGATCTCTGTTTTAGTTCTTGCTTTTGAATCTTTGGAGTATATTTCCTGAAATTAGATTATTGAATCAATTCTGTTTTTAATTTTTTGAACTGCAGTTCTTCAAAAAATGTAGCAAAAAATATGGCTTTCAATAGTGCTACATTATTTACAATAATAAAATTAAGATTCAGTATTTGTGTTCTATTGAGTGTTAAGTTTTTATTTATTTTATTAAAGCAAATATGCTGCTTAAGCAGAAATAAGGAAAGCAATATTTAGGCTTTAGTAAGAATTTTTTTTTTTTAATTTTATTTATTTCCGTATGTGTATGAATGTGTTGTCTGCATGCAAGTCTGTGCACCTGTGATGTGCAACGCCGCGGAGGTCAAAAGAGGGTGTCGGACTCCCCTGGAACTGGAGTTCTCCTGGAATTAGAGTTTCAGACGGCTCGGCCGCCATGTGGGTGCTGGGGATCGAACCCGGGTCCTCTGCAAGAGCGGTCGGCGCTCTTAACCGCTAGGCCATCTCTCCAGCCCGGCTTTAGTAAGAATTTTTAAAGGCTTGTAGGAAGTCTATGAAAGTATATTGACGAAAATAAGTATAAGCTTGATGAACTTGTATTTCAAAGCTAATTTTAACGAATGTTTTAAAATAGAAAATAAAAATATGAGCTAGAGAGATGGCTCAGTGGTTAAGAGCACTAGCTGCTCTTGAAAGGACCTGGGTTTGATTCCCACGTGGCAGCTAACAACTAACTCCGGTTCCGGAGGATATGATGCCCTCTTCTGGCCCATGCAGGTATTGCACAGCTTGAATGCACAACATACATCCAGGCAATACACTGATACACATAAAATAAAAATATTTTTTAAAGAACAAGAATAAGCCGGGCATGGTGGTGCATGCCTTTAATCCCAGCACTCAGAAGGCAGAAGCAGGTGGATCTCTGTGAGTCCAAAGCCAGCCTGGTCTACATAGTTCCAGAGTTCCAGGCTACCTGGAGCTAAAGGGAGACCCTGTCTCAAAAATATCCCCCCCCCAAAAAGAATAAGAATAAAGCCAAATTCCTTGTTGCAAAGTCCTAAAATATCAATTGAGGTGGCTAGAATCACTTGAGCCTTTCTGTCTTCGTTTTCTGTCACCTTTTAATTCTATGCTGGCCGTCACTCATGCATGCTGTTCAGTTCAGAATGTGGACTACAGTCACCACGCACTCCAGCATGGTTACTCACTCTTATATTGTCCACTTGTCACCAGTCTCCTGGCTTCACATCCAGCTCCCACTTAGCAGTTTTATGAGTAAGTTATTAAACCTCCCTGGGCCTCTGTTTCTCGTCTCTAAAAATGGGAATAGTTTCCATTTGAGTTGAGAAACGGTGTTTGGTAGCAATTGGAATGATGAGTAATTATTTTCCATTTAGAAGAATATTGTGAAAGAAGCATGTACTTGGGAGGCAGAAGCAGGAGGATCTCAAGTTTGAGATATGACAAGATCCTGTCTTGGGCCAGCGGAATGGCTCAGTGGATGATGGTGCTTGCTGCCAAGCTTGATGACCTGAGTTTTATCCTTGGGACCCACACACTGGATAGAGAGACAACTCTCCCAAATTCTATGACCTGCACAGGTGCTCTGCCACTTCCCCTCCCCCCTAGTAAATGTAAAAATTTTAAGTAAAAAAACCCCTGTCTCAAACAGAAGAAACATGTACAATTTACATTTAAAAATTTTTAAATGTTAGCTGAGCATGGTTGCACATGCCTTTAAAACCCTTTAAACTATTTTAAACTCTGTGAGATGGCAGCCAGCCTGGTCTATGTAGCAAGTTCCAGGATAGCTGGGGCTATAGAGAGACTGTGTCTCAAAACCCCACCTCCAGTCACCCTGCCCCCCCAAAAAAAGATTTAGTCTTTTTTTTTTAAAGCTGTATCAGCTTTAGATTACTCAGGATTTAATTCATCATTTTTCTTGTGTCTTATCTGAATCTTTATTTTCTAGCAGACTAGATAGAGCTTAAGCCTGGTTAGTGCTAAAGAGAAAAGAAATGGTGATGAGATTTGGGATTCATGAAGAGTGTTCTCTTCAGCATCATTAGAATTCTAAGACTTCTCTAAAAACAAACAAGGAACAACAGAAATTAAATACATTATTTTTTAAGCTTACTTAGGTTGTAATTGCCTGCCTGCTTGTTTGTTCCCTCTCTTCTGTCTTTTTTACTTTTCAAAGAATTACTGTTCTGAGCCAAGCATGGTGGCGCACAATTTTAATCCCAGCACTCGGGAGGCAGAGGCAGGTGGATCTCTGTGAGTTCAAGGCCAGCCTGGTCTATAGAGCAAGTTCCATGACTGTTGGGACTAAAGACCCTGTCTCAAAAAGACAAAAAAAAAAAAAAAAAAGGAATTACTGTTCTATCCAAAACAGCATGTGTGTTCACATGCACAAGCACATGGGGACACACAGAGAAGTGTGTATTTTGGGGGTTTGGTAGGAGATGTCTCAGCAGTTAAGAGCACTGGCTGCTCTTGAAGAGGACCCAGGTTTGGTTTCCAGCATTCACATGGCAACTAACAACAGTAACACCAGTTCCAAGGGGCCTGGTGTCCTCCACTGGCATCTGTAGGCATTGCACACATGTGGTATACTTATGTAAATTCAGGCAAAACATTCATACAGATAAAATTTAAATTTTTAATTCAAAAAAAGGATGGGAGCTACAGAGATGGCTCAGTGGTTAAGAGCTGCTCTTACAAGGGCCTGAAGTTTGATGCCCAGAATGGCACAGTGTGCTAACAACCGTCTGTGACGCCAGTCAGTTCCTGGCCTCCATGGGCATTGCATGCACAGGTGTGCTACATACATGCAGGAAAAATACTCATATACACAAAATAAAAGTGAATGATTCTTTAAAATTTTTGTTGGGTGTGGTGGTGCATGCCTTTAATCCCAGCACTCGGGAGGCAGAGACTGGCAGATCTCTGTGAGATCAAGGTCACCCTGGTCTACATAGAGAGTCCCAGGCCAGCTAGGGCTACAGAAAAACCCTGTCTCAAATATATATATATATATAGTGTGTGTGGTTTTGTAATCTTGGGAAGAAATTTTATAATACACAATAATGCTGACATTAAAGTCTTCTTTTGAAGAGATACTCATTAATAGAGCAGTGCTACATTCCCCTTACTTAGCACATGTTGGTTATAAGATTGTTTTTTCAGAATGAGTTAGGAGGCAGGCAGAATGAGTTAGGAGGCAGGAGAGACAGCTGAGCAGTTCAGAGTACCTACAGCCCTTGTAAAGGACCTGAGTTCTGTTCCCAGTACCAACATGGTGGCTCACAGCCATCTATAACAACAGTTCCAGGAGATCCAACTTCCCCTTCTGGCCTCTGAGGGCTCTTACACAAATGTGTAGACACATACATAGAAATAAATAGGCAGGTGCGGTTATGCACCTTTAATCCCAACACTTAGGAAGCAGAGGCAGGGGGATCCCTGTGAGATCAAGGCCAGCCTGGTCTACAGAGTGAGTTCCACGCCAGCTTGGACTACAGGAAGACCCTATCTCAAAAAGGAAAAAAAGAATTTTAAAAAGAATGAAGTAAATGGATCTTAGTGTCCCCAAATGAACACTTACCAATAGAAATCCAATTGATTATTTTAGAGGTGGGGACTATATCTCTTGTCTTTTTGAAGTTCTAATCATGCTTATTTTAGAATTTGGTGATATATAACCTTGTGAAAATAGGTGTGGAGGGTAAGGATGAACCCAGAGACAGTGGGCATTATTCTTCAAAATAAAATATGAAGGGTGAGGAATGAATCAGTCTCAAAGTTACAGACTAGACATTAGACCAAAATAACCATGGGAAGTAATTAGATATCTGCATAAAATAAAATTCTCTATATGTTAGGTCTAGTAAAAAACTAAAGATCCACTTGATACCTGAATTCTATTTTTAGTAAGTTTCCACATAAAAATATAGACAACTCGGAGTGATAAGTTTCAGGCTGTGAAATGTCTGGAAGAGTTTTTCTGTGTGACATGCCGAGCAGTTGAGTGACCACTTTTAAGCAGGGCAATTCAAATTTGGGGAGCTACCTGGCAGAAGTTTAGTATTCTTTAATTAAATTCTTTTTAATTTTTATCAGTGAGTGTTGCCTGTTGCTTACATGTGTGTAAGTGCATTCATGTTGTGCAGTGCCCACAGAGGCCAGAAGAGAGGGTGTTGGATCCCCTGAAACGGAAGTCACAGATAGTTGTTAGCTGCCATATGGCTGCTGGAAACCAAACTCAGGTCCTCTGCAGGAGCAGCCAGTGCTTTTAACTACTGAGCCATCTCTCCAGTCCCAGTTCAATATAGTAACTTTTTAAATCAACCTGATGAGTGTGCATGTATAAGCAACATATATTTATCTAAGATATAATCCTTGCATGTGTCTGATAAGAATTGTTAGGACCTAGGCTTTTATTCTAGAATTGTAGATTATATATTCCCTCATGGCAAATAATTTTTCTACCCAAAAATGGTAGTTCTTCACAAGTTTCTGTGTAGAAATAAACTATTAATGTGGTTTCCTCTTTATTATTGCACGTAGAGTTTTGTCCTGCTGTAGAATACAAGGATTTTATAAAAAGAATGTGAAGGCCTGGAGAGGTGGCTCAGCAGTGCAGAGCGCTGGCTGCTCTACAGAAAATCTGGGTCGAATCCCAGTGCCCACATGAAGACTCCAGGAGATCTGAAGCCCTCCTCTGTCCTCCTGGGGCACTGCACGACACAGGTGCAGTTACATACATGCAGACGATGCACTCAGCACATAAAAATGAATTTTAAAATGTTGAATTTTGTGAAACAGTAATTTACCACTCAAAACGATGTATATTGGCTTCTGTAATTTAATATAAGGCATTCTTTTCCAGAAAGAGACATGATCTTGCCCAGGCTATCTTCAAACTCATGATCCTCCTGCTTCGGCCTCCTGTTTGCTGGGGTTGTAGGTGTGTGCCACCTTGCCCAACAATGCGCACTGTTAAATAATTGCATTCAAAGTCATGAAATGTGACAGGGGAGGAGGAGCCAGGGTGGGGGAACTCCTTTCTTTTTCATTTTCCCTTCCTCCTTCCCATGTTTTCCAACTCCCTCCCTCTCGCTCTACCCTTTTTTCATATTCTTGAAAGAGATTGTTCTTTCCATAGGCTAATCTGGCCAAATTTAGCTTACTTTATTGAAACAGGGACTTTTTTTGCTCTAAACTGAAAGGTTCTTTCATAAGGAAATCTAAACCCTTGGTATTTTGAACAGTACCATATTTTAAAAGAATTTGATTAACTCCACAATCTAAAATTCTTGTTTGCCTAATTCTCCCCATGTTAAACCTGAACATAAAAAAATGTAAATTATTTGGTTTCAATTTTTTTTTAATTTTATTTATTTGTATAAATGTACTGCCTGCATGTAGGTTTGTGCACCGGTGTCATGCAATGCCACGGAGGTCAGAAGAGGGCCTCGGATTCCCCTGGAACTGGAGTTCTCCTGGAATTGGTGTTAACAGACGGGTCTCAGCCGCCATGTGGGTGCTGGGGATCGAACCCGGGTCCTCTGCAAGAGTAGTCAGTGCTCTCAACCACTAGGCTATCTCTCCAGCCCCTGGTTTAAAATTTTTTAGATTACAAAACACAAAAAGAACTATTTGAAACAAATTTCTTCATTTTCTGTTATAATTGAGAGAATATGACTGGATTGTGGAGTCTAGATGCTTAAGAACAAATTCTTCAAGGGAAAAGTGGGCCTGTCCACTGGGTGTCAGTAAAATACCTAGTTTTTAAGTAAATGACTGCTCCCTAACCTGTTATTCAGAAAACAGTTTCTCTTCAATGGTGAAACATAAATTAAACTTCTAAAACATTTGAAATTATGCTTTAAAAAAGTAGTTTACTACATGTAAGGTTTTGTTTTGTTTTGAGGCAGGGTCTCCCTTTTAGTACCAGCTGTCCTGGAGCTCCCTCTGTAGACCAGGCTGGCCTTGAACTCACAGAGATCCACCCACCTCTACCTCCCAAGTGCTGGGATTAAAGGTGCGTGCCACAACACCCGGCTTACATGTAAGTTTTTTGTACAGAAGGCTAGTCCCAGAAATACCAAAATAGAAACATGCAAGATTACTGTACAGAACCTTGGGTTTCAAAGCTGTTAGTTACAGAATTGCCATCAAAACTTCTGTCAAAAGCTGCTTTGTTCTCAAAGCTGTTGCTGAACCACACTTTAAGAAGGAAGACAAAAAGTATGTTTATTTAGCTTCCAAAATGGGACTCAATTAGACCTTTGAAGTATTTATTTCTGAACATACATAATTAGCAGTATAAAGAGCCTACTAAGAGCAGGCTTTTGGGTACCTATACCTATAGTACGAGGTTCTCAATATAAGGGGGTCCTTTTTACTTTTGAAAAATCATTTAGAGACCAGAAACAATTTTTTTAATAATTTTTTTAATTTTATTTATTTCTGTATGTGTATGAATGTACTGTCTGCATGTAAGTTTGTGCACCTGTGTCGTGCAGCGCCGCAGAAGTCAGAAGAGGGCATCGGATTCCCCTGGAACTGGAGTTCTCCTGGAATTGGAGTTTCAGACGGTTCTCGGCCACCATGTGGGTGCTGGGGATCAAACCCGGGTCCTCTGCAAGAGCGGTCGGCGCTCTTAACTGCTAGGCCATCTCTGCAGCCCCGAGACCAGAAACAATTTTTAAAAACCCTACCAGAATGTAACTTATTGTCATAAGTTTATTGTTTTGGAGGCATTCCAAAATTGCTGGGATGAATTATTAAATGTGCCTTTCATCAAATCATTACTTTCAGTTATTCCATCAACAACCTAGTTGTTTGTTTATTGTTTTATTTTTTTTTTTTGAGACAGTGTCTTGTTGTTTAGCACAGGCTAGCCTCAAAGTCAGGATCCTCCTGCTTTAGTCTCTGCAGTGCTGAGGTTGCCAGGGTATGTCATCGTCCCTGGCTAACATTTATGATATACTCTGTACTTCAGGTTACTAGTCGCAGGGTAGCATTTGTTACGCCAGTTGCTTAGGAGGGATTTTTATCCTAATTTTATAGCAGAAAAAATGAAAGAGGTTAAGCAGTTTGCCTTGAGTACCACTGTAGCGAGCGTCTTGCTGGGACCTTGGCCGGGGTCGTAAAGGTAAACGAGACAGCATATGAGAATGTCCTTTAAATCTCACTACATTTGAATTTTTCAAAGAGATTTTTAATGGTGATATGGTACTAAGGTCTTTGAATTTATTAAAACAGTATTTTTTTTTTTTTTTATTTCAAAGCTTCATTTAAAGGATAAGAAGCGATTTGAAAAAGCTAACCAGGATTCTGGTCCTGGTTTGAGTCTTGAAGAATTTATTGCTTTTGAGCATCCTGAAGAAGTTGATTATATGACGGTAAGGAATAAAAATTTAAGAGAATTAGCAAGTGACTAAAGCTTATTTACTAAGTCATCAAAATGAATTGTGTAACAAACAGAATTTTGAGATGAGAAGATTCAGAGTGTTCCCCAATTCTCCCTGCAGGGATTAGAAAGGTGAGGAGGGCTCCAGTGGTGGAGGGGTTCGCTGAAAGGGAGGGGCTTTGTTGCTGTGTTTCCTAATGTACACGTGCAACAGTTTTCTCCCAGGTACTTTTTGTCATAACCATGTCACCGTCTTGGTTTTCAGTAGACCTAGAACTTTTCATGTAGTTTATTGTTGCATTGTAAGAACTCTCATCTAGAAAAACTGGATCCTATTTTGATGAGTTTCCACTAGGTGATGGCAGCGCAGGGCTGTTTGCAGCTCTAGGCCTAGTGAATCTCGTCATCCCATTAGCACTCTGAGAAGCCCGGCTGGGAGTGCTGCTCAGCAGCATGCGCAGTCCCCAGCACCACAGATGAAGCTGGATCACTGTGTTCTAGGTTTTACTTGCCAACATTGGTGAGCCCATGTCTTCTTGAAAATCCTTATTTCCCATCATATTAATAAAACCTTTGTAAAGACCATACATCTGTGCTGAGGTCTGTTGTGTGACATAAGCGTCCAGCAGTGTGGCTTCATGGCTTGGATGTTTCATGGACAGATGTAGCCTTCTGTTCGGTGAGTCATGGCTGAAACTTGCTGTCTCGATAACCAGCAGCTAGATCTCCGCAGTTCAGGGGCAAGGCAGGGCCACCATTAGTGCCACGTTTCTTGCCACTGTGAAATTTCTTATTTCTCACTTGGCACAAAAGACATGAGCTAGTTTAAGAGAAGTGCTAGGTGTAATTTAAATGCCCAAACTAAGTTGGGCCAAGCTAATTGAAAAGCTGACAGAGGGTACTGGGTCTTCCTAGAGAACAGGAAACAGTTGGTTGACTATATGTGGGAAAAGCCAGTGAAAGCAGTTGAATAATAGGCATTAGATAATATGGCAGCTAATATGGCAGGGGGGGTGGTGCAGGTTTCAGCATCATGTTGGGGAAAGCACAAGCTATGTCAGGAATGTAGATTTACAAAATAAGTGGAAAGAGCCAGAACCCTGAAGTTTTGAGCTTATGGTAAGAGTGACAAAGACTGTACCTTGAACAGCAGAATGCAGTGTCGGGTGGCCTCCTTCTTGAGTGAGCTTGCATGCTGTATCTGAGCTGATAGCCACACACAAGATGAGGAACATGATCATGGTGTGGGTCTCAGTCGGAGCAGCTTCATGTTTTCCTACTTATCTTGATTGTGTGTGTCCCTTTCCCCTTGGTGTAGGAAAAGCAGGGTCCAAGATCAGTTAAGTGATTTTACTTGGATTAAAGTTAGAGTTTGAAAAGTTTGTTTTGTTTTATTTGTGGTACTGGGGATTAGAACATGGGTTTTCCCAGTGCTACATCTCTAGCCCTCGTAAGTCACCCCGGCAGGCCTTGAACTTGTGATTCTCCTTCCTCAGCTTCCTCTAGCTGGCTGGAAAGCAAGCCTGCCAGGTCGCTAGCTCCACAGACTAGCATTCAAAGATGTTTTCATTCATACAGTTCTAAAAATTCTTTTTACCATAGCAACATTACTCTGAAATGAATCTATATTCCAGTAATGTTACCTGAGTGAAAGAATAATAATTTTGATCAGTAATTCTGAACATTTATTGGATCACAGACTCCCTTAGGAATATGATTTAAAAAAAAAAAAATGTGGCACTATCCCAGAAAAATATATATCCGTGTCATGTAAAACAATAATATATACTTTAGTGTTGTTTCTGCAGATGTAGATGAAGCCCTGGATTTGTCTGGAATTAGAGATTTAGGAATATATTTTCATTATAGTTTAGATACTGGAGTGTGAGGCAGCAGGCAGTGAGGAAATGACAGCCATAGACAGGAGCCAGGAGGAAGGAGGCAGGAAGAGAGCCAGGTGGAGTCAGTGCAGCAGCTCCTGGCGGGGGAGTGTCAGGAGCACAGAAGGACTTGTAGAGAGGCATGATCAGAGCAGCAAAAGAGAAGACAGACGCAGGCGAGGGGTTGATGGTGTGATAAGAGCCTTGACATGAGGAAGGAACAGATTTGGAGTGGGTGAATGTAGGGTTAGGGAAAAGGGTAAGGAGGTTGACTTTAAGGATAAAGGCTAACACACTTCCAACTTAGAGAAAAAAATGATAGTTCTGTGCAGAGGAATCTAAGGCAGGGTTCTTCCCATGCCGTCACTAGATTAGAGAACTAATGGGGTTGAAAAAGACAGGGCAGTCAGGTGGCATTCTTCAGGAGAGAACAACCGGAATGCAGGAGCCTGTGTTTGTTCTAAGGCGGTGAGAGGGAGGGAGAATTCCTTATAGTACCAGCAGTATAAAGATGCCAGATATAAAACTACTTGGTCCTGGGGGTGGGGTGGTATTCTTACATCTGAATCCCATTATTTAGAAACATTTTCCTTCAACTATGAACAACCAAAATGATTGTTTCTGAAGTTCTGTAGTAGGGTTGTCTCAGTTGATGGTGGGATTGAAATTTTCATGACAAATTTTCTTTTCTATTAACGAACATGCAATAGGAATTTGTCATTCAAGAGGCTTTAGAAGAACATGACAAAAATGGTGATGGATTTGTGAGTTTAGAAGAATTTCTTGGTGACTACAGGCGGGATCCAAGTAAGTTTCCTGGGACAGTGTGGAAGGCGTCGGATCGGAATGAAAGAAGGAAGTGGAGAACTGCCCTGCTTGTTGCAAGCTCTGACTGGCAGAGGAAAATGAGCAGGAACTATGCCCGGCTTCTGTTCTGCCTAGTACAGTGTAACACAACACAGGCTCACAGCTTGGCTGAGATGCTGCCATGCTCATCTTCATTCCATGTATAGTGCAATGTATCACAGGCTGACAGATTGGCTGAGATGCTGCCATGCTCATCTTCATTCCATGTCTAGTGCAGTGTAACACAGGCTCACAGTTTGGCTCACATGCTGCCATTTTCATCTTCATTTCCATGTCTAGTTTCAAACATCTTTTCAAGCAAGTATGTTATTGTCAATTAAAAAGAGGTGTGTGTGTGTGTGTGTGTGTGTGTGTGTGTGTGTGTGAGAGAGAGAGAGAGAGAGATGTAAAATCAAAAGGCAAATTACAAACTCCCAACGTACAGTGGAACTGAATACACATTCACATTCCAAAAGGGAGAAATAGAGGCATAGTGAGGAAATACTGGACCAAAACAAGACCGGAAACCTGCAGGGCAAACACCAAGTCCAGTAGCTCCATGTGCAACTTCTGGGACTTGACTTCAAAGGGCTTAGATGGCTCAGCTCTTCCAGCTTTGCTTGCAACATACATCTCTTTCTTAGGCTGGTACCACTCCCTGTATGCAGCTCTCCTTGGCAAATATCTCACAGGTCTGGCATCTCGAATGTCTTCTTGGGGTCTCTGCTACCAACCAGGCTTCACATTCACAGCTTCACACAATGGCCTATCAGGGCCTTCTTTATGCAGGGATACCCCTGCTGCCCTCTGCCTGACCTTGGCAGCTCTCTGAAACCGTGGAGGAAGAACTGATGACCCCTTCACTCTTGCAAACTTCATGCCTCTAAAGCCAGCACTACGTGAATGAAACTGCCGAGTTTGGCCTGCAAGTTTGGGATGGACCCTGGCCTATTTTAACCACATTTGCAACTTTTCTCTGCCCTGAACTTGGAGCAGAAAACACTTTCAGTATTTTCCTTTCAAAAGCTGGAGGATTAGCTGGGTGTGGTCTTGCCCTGAAGGTACTGATTCTTTTGTTTACTTGTAAATCTCCAGGCCTCTCCTTAATCACTTTAGTCTCCTTATGAAAGGGAGCCTCTCCTTCACATGCCTTGGCCCCACCTTTAATCTTCCTAGTGCAGTTATCAGATCCAAACTGTACATTCTGCATTTCCTTCTGCCCCATCTGCTCTTCTTCACTGTAGATCTGCACAATATTCACCATTAAAAGCCACGCCACCATTTCTACATTAGGCTGTCTTGAAATATCCTCCACCAAAGACATCAGTCCATTGCTTTTCAACTTAGCATCAGGCAAGCATTTGGGCTGTGGGCAAACTGCTGCCAGACTCTTTATCAAAATATCCCAGTTGCTGCCTAAGTCTTTATTTTCCTCTGGAACTACATTTTTTGCAGCAATGCTTTCTTCCAGGCTTCTACTAGAATGGCCCCTTAAGCTCTGCTTACAGTAGTCAACAGCTTTTCTAGCCCAAAGTTCCAAAGTCTTCCACATTTCTCCAAACATCCACATGGTCAGGTTCTTCACAGCCAACAGCCCACTCTCTGGTACCAAATAACTGTATTAGTCACTTCTGTTGCTGTGATAAAACACCATGACCAAGGAACTTATAAAAGGAAGAGTTTGAGCTTACGATTGACGGTTCCAGGGAAGTAGAGTCCATTGTGGTGGGAGGCATGGCAGCTGGAGCTGGAGCAGCAAGCCGAGGGTCACATCTTGCAAAGAGCACAGGAAGCAGAGAGAGAGACTGGAGACCACACAGCTTGTTAAACTCACTAAGCCTGCCCCCAATAACATACTTCCTCCAGCACGGCCACACCCTCCAAGACCTCCAAAAACAATGCCACCAATTGGAGACAAATGTCTGAATACTTACAGCCTATGGGGGACATTCATTCAAACCACCACACATGGTGACCTAAAAACATTGCGCTGGGAATATAGCTCAGGGTATGGAGTGCTTGGCCAGCACATAAAAGGCCTTGGCTTCTCGTCTCAGCACTTGGGGAACTGACCATCGTGGCACATGCCTATCCTAGCACCTCAGAAATGGAGGTAGAAGAATCCAAAGTTCAGAGTCCTCAGCTGTGTAAAGTTTGAGGCTGGCCTGGATTACAGACCCTATCTCAATTTTTTTTTTAATTAAATACAAAAGTCCAGGTGTTGTGGATCAAATTTAGGGAAACTGGGATGCACTACTTAACAAAAACACTAACTTCTGAAATAGGCAACTGTTTTGAGACTGAATTCTTTTAGCTTATTTGTTAGTTATGGAAATTTCCACATTTATATTTCAGGATTTTTTTATTTAAGTAATTCTGTTTCATTGAGCTTCCTTTATGCAGTAAATTTTAAATTCACTTCCTTTATTCTAGGGCTATACCAAACTTCTTATTGGATATGCATGATACTCTTGTATGTGTTTTTTATCTTAAGCTGCAAATGAAGACCCAGAATGGATACTTGTTGAGAAGGACAGATTTGTGAATGATTATGACAAGGATAATGATGGCAGGCTGGATCCCCAAGAGCTATTATCATGGGTCGTGCCTAATAATCAGGGCATTGCACAGGAGGAGGTAGGTGTTGGGGAATTCCACCCTCTCCTAACACACATGTGGTGTCGCTGATAGGAAAGGGAGTCGGAAGTCTTAAAGAAATCAGTAATAGAGTTAGGATGGACAGTTTGTTGTGACTTTAATTAAATGCTTAAACTTTATATTGTCAGGGAGACGAAGTTAAGATTGTACCGTATGCTAACCGTACAATAGAGTAAATAGAATAACAGTTTGCATTGTACCTTTGGTGTTTCAAAATAGATTGTAATCATTTTACTTAATTCTGAGATACCCATTAGGGACTATGTGGTGATGCAGAACTAAAAGTTGATTAGCTAAGGGGATGATAAATGGAGAAGCAGTAGACAGACACAATTACAGTGTGTAGTACTTTTAGGGACTTAGATATTAATGAGCTCCTGGCATACCTAAATGGCTTTGACAAATCAAATCACACTAAAATGTGAGTCTTACTAAAAATACTTAATATGGCCATCAGTTTATTTTGATTTATCTTAAAGGCTCTTCATCTAATTGATGAAATGGATTTGAATGGTGACAAAAAGCTCTCTGAAGAAGAGATTCTGGAAAACCAGGACTTGTTTCTGACCAGCGAAGCCACTGATTACGGCCGACAGCTCCATGACGACTATTTCTATCATGATGAGCTTTAGATCCTGGAGGTGTCTGAGTACAAGAGGAGATCCTTTTATAATTTGTACCAGCTTTACTTTTGTGATAAAATCTTGATGTTGTACTTTACACTCTTAAGTCTTACCACAATCAAAATAATCTTAATGTAGGCTATAATTTTTGGCCTTCTTAAAGAAAAACAAAACTTGATATTTATTTCAAGGCGTATTGAAGAAATAAAGCATTGATATTGCGCCGTATGACCACACAGTCTTTCCTGAATATTCCATCTGTCTAGTGTACTGTGTTGTAGAGTATTTGAATTGTTTCCATACTTGAAAATGGAAGATTTTAGATCTGTCTGAATATTATTTAAGTAGCACGTGATGAAGCTGTTGGTTTTTGTTCTGTACTAAGTAGATTTAATTTTGGAACTAACAGAAAGGACAGTGGTTTAGATTTAGTGTTTTATTTTAAAAACCTTTAAAGGAAACTTTAGAAGTACTTTAACCTCACATGTTAATGTTGAGAAGTTCTATTTAATTTTAAATTGGTTTCTATAAAGGGTTTTGTCGTATGAAATAGAACTTTATATTTTTGCATATGTATAGATAGTAATTATATTTAATGTATAACTATAGCATTGCGTGCGTGAAATTGACATTGTCCACACGTTCTTTTCATTTTTGACTGATTAAAAAATGAACTGTCCTATCTTTTTATGTTTGTCTGTTTTTCCAGATAAACCTTGAATTTAGCATAGGTTTTATTGTATTATACATTATCTTGCCTCATCTAGTCCTTATTTGGGTAGTGAATGTTCTCAAAACTGTTAAATTATTCTTAGTGCATACTCATATTTCTGTTAAAAAAATCATAATTGAATGTGCACCTGAGACATTTTCTAATGTTCTTATGACAGTATGATTTTGTATTTGGGGTTAAAAATATGTTTTGTTGCCAGGTAAATCCAGCACTTGGGAGCAGAGGCAGGAGGATCTCTGTGAGTTCAAGGCCAGCCTGGTCTACATAGTGAGTTCCAGAACAGATGGGGCTACAGGGAAACTGTCTCAAAAAGACAAAAAAAATTTTTTTGCTAGGCAAGTGCACTACCACTGAGCTAAATCCACCTTTTTAAAGGAACCATTTCATGGTAAGAGCAGTATGATCTTAGTAGTGAAATTGGGCAGTAGTGCGGTACACATGCGCCCTCTGCTCCTGCACATGCACAGCTCATACAGTACACTGCGCCCTCTGCTCCTGTACATGCATAGCACGTACAGCTCACATGCGCCCTCTGCTCCTGCACAGGCACAGCTAGTGCTGCGCACATGCACCCTCTGCTCCTGCACACACACAGCTAGTGCAGTATACATGTGCCCTCTGCTCCTGCACACGCACAGCTAGTGCAGCACACATGCACCCTCTGCTCCTGCACATGCACAGCTCGTACAGTACACATGGGCCCTCTGCTGCTGCACACGCACAACTAGTACAGTCC
The DNA here is from genome assembly GCA_009823505.1 of Rhizomys pruinosus. Lineage (NCBI taxonomy): Eukaryota > Metazoa > Chordata > Mammalia > Rodentia > Spalacidae > Rhizomys > Rhizomys pruinosus. Next base: position 65,599 of record VZQC01012655.1, read on the forward strand.
ACATGCTCCCTCTGCTGCACACACACAGCTCGTGTCTGCTCCTGCACATGCACAGCTTGTGCAGCCCACATGCACCCTCTGCTCCTGCACACACACAGCTCGTGCAGTGCACATGCGCCCTCTGCTCCTGCACATGCACAGCTAGTACAGCTCACATGCCCCCTCTGCTCCTGCACAGGCACAGCTCATACAGCTCACATGCCCCCTCTGCTCCTGCACATTCACAGCTAGTACAGCTCACATGCGCCCTCTGCTCCTGCACAGGCACAGCTCGTACAGTTCACATGCGCTCTCTGCTCCTGCATGTGCCCAGCTAGTGTAGCACACATGCGCCCTCTGCTCCTGCACACAGCTAGTGCAGCACACATGCGCCCTCTGCTCCTGCACGTGCACAGCGCACATGCACCCTCTGCCACTGCACTTCTGTCTAATCATCTCTTTGGCCTTCACCCATCCTAATAGTGGGAATCAGTATTTTATCGTCGCTTGTATTTGTATCTCCTGTCATGGTCTCTGAATAGTTTTACCTTTTCCACAGTGATTGTTTTGATGTCTCTAGCTGTTTTTTTTTATTATTGCTAAAAAGTAAATTAGGAGCTGGAGAGATGGCTCAGAGGTTAAACGCACTGGCTGAAATGCAGACCTGGGTTTGGTTCCTAGCACCCACATGGTGGCCAACTGTAACTCCAGTTCCAGTGGATTCGATGCTTTCGGCCTCCCTGGGCATTGAGCGATATTGGTGCACTTACACCTATGCAGGCAAAACATTCATACACAATAAAATTTTAAAAATAAAAATTTAGCCGGGTGTGGCATGCCCACCTTTAATCCCAACACACTGGAGGCAGAGGCAGGTGGATCTCTGAGTTCAAGGGCAGCTAGGGCTACAAGGAGACCCTGTCTCAAAAATAAATAGATAAATATATAAATAAAAATTTAAACAAAAAATGTGTCATAGTCATTTTAGTGCATAGTTGAGTGGTATTGAATACATTCATATGTTGGACAAACATCATTCCATGTGTCTTCATAATTGAGTGGTATTGGATATGTTGGACAAACATCATTCCATGTGTCTTCATAATTGCATTTTGTAAAACTGAAAGTACACATCAAGAGGTTACCTCATCCCTCTTCCTGCAGCACCTGGCAGCCACCATCCCCAAATCCTGTGACTCCAGCTGCTATAGGTGCCTCTTTGAAATAGAATCCTACAGTATTTGTTTTATGCAGCTTGCTTATTTTGAGTCCCCGTTTTCAGTTCTTTGGGCTGTATACCCAGAAGTGGAACTGCTGGATCATGTCATTCTATTTTTAGTTTTTTTGAGGAACCACCAACCAGCATCTGTGTCATATTCCATCCTTAGCAACAGTGCACAAAAGATCTGTTTCTCCACATCCTAGCACGTTACTTTCTGAAAGGCTTTGTTGGTCTTGCAGTGGCTATCCTAATGGTGTGAGGTAAGATTTCACTGTGGCTTGGATTTGTAGTTCCTGAATTATTCTGTCTCAGTAGCTTTGCCTTTTTCACAATATTTCTTTGCCATTTTAAACCTTTAAAAAATGGTTACAGGGTTGGGCGTGGTGGCGCGCGCCTTTAATCCTAGCACTTGGGAGGCAGAGGCAGGTGGATCTTTGTGAGTTCAAGGCCAGCCTGGTCTACAGAGTGAGTTCCAGGACAGCTGGGGCTACAGGGAGACCTTGCCTCAAGACCAAAAAAAAAAAAAAAAAATGGTTACAGGGGGTGGAGAGATGACCTAGCGGTTAAAAGTGCTGTTGCGGAGGACCCGGGTTCAATCCCCAGCACCCACATGGCAGCTGAGAACCGTCTTTAACTCCAGTTCCAGGGGAATCTGACGCCCTCTACTGACCTCCGCAGCATTGCACAATGCGGGTGCACAAACCTACATGCAGACAGTATACTCATACACATAAAAAATAAATAGAACTGTCTTTGGCTCCAGTTCCAGGGGAATCTGACGCCCTCTTCTGACCTCTGTGGCATTGCACGACACAGGTGCACAGACCTGCATGCAGACAGTACATTCAAACACATACAAAAGTAAATAAAAAATTTTTTCAATTAAAAAATAAAATAGTGTGTGTGTGCTAAATAAATTGCTAAATAGTGCACCATACCATATCTGTGAAGGTCAGAGAATAACTTTCACTAGTCAGTCCTCTGCTTCCACCATGTGGGTTCCCAGGATCAAACTCAGGTCACCAGGCTTGGCAGCAAGCGCTTACCACTGAGCCATTTCATAGGCTCTCCTTTCCAATTTTATTTTATGTTTTTAACTGTTATGTTTCATTTAATATACCTTAACTTTTTAATGCTTTTATTGATGTTTTGTGTATTTCAGACTTTTTTTTTAGCTCAGTTTAGGTACACCCCCCTCTTCCCCCCACCACAGATCATGCACTTGCCATAAACGTCCTGCATCTTTCTCAGTCTTTTTTTTTTTTTTTTTTTTTTTTTTTGGTTTTTAGACGAAGGTCTCCCTGTAGCCCCAGCTGTCCTGTAACTCACTCTGTAGACCAGGCTGGCCTTGAACTCACAAAGATCCACCTGCCTCTGCCTCCCAAGTGCTAGAATTAAAGGCGTGCACCACCATGCCCGGCTATCATCTCAGTCTTTTTTTTTTTTAATGACTCAAAAATGGAGTAAAGAGCTGAACAGAGACTTCACCAGTGAGGAATTAAAGATGGCTGAGAAACATCTTAAAAAGTGTTCAACATCAGGGCTGGAGAAATGGCCTAGCAGTTAAGAGCACCGCCGGCTCTTGCAGAGGACTCGGGTTCGATTCCCAGCACCCACATGGCAGCTGAGAACCCTCTTTAACTCCAGTTCCAGGGGAATCTGACACCCTCTTCTGACCTCCACGGTATTGCATGACATGGGTGCACAAACCTACATGCAGACAATACATTCATACACACAAAAATAATAAGTGTTCAACATCATCAATAACTAAGGAAATGCAAATTAAAACCACTCTCAGATATCATCTCACTCCGATAAGACTGGCTAAGATCAAGAAAACTAAAGACACCAAATGCTGGAGAGGTTGTGGGGAAAGGGGAACACACATCCACTGCTGGAGGGAATGTAAACTCGTACAACCATTATGGAAAGCAGTGTAAAGAACCCTTAAAAGACTCAAAATGAGTCTACCACCTGACCCAGGCTTACTACTCCTGGGTATATACCCACAAGACTCATCCTACTGCAGAGATACATGCACAGCCATGTTTATTGCAGTTCTTTTCACAATAGTGAAGAGCTGGAACCAACCCAAGTGCCCCTCAACAGACAAGTGAATGACAAAAATGTGGTACATCTACACAATGGAGTACTATTCAGTGGTAAAGAAAGATGACATCACCAAGAATGGCCTTTAATCCTAGCACTCAGGAGGCAGAGGCAGGTGGATCTTTGTGAGCTCAAGGCCAGCCTGGTCTACAAAGTGAGTTCCAGGACAGCTGGGGCTACAGGGAGACCCTGTCTCAAAAAGACAAAAAGAAAAAAAAGATGACATCATGAAATTTGCAGGTAAATGGATGGAACTAGAAGCCATTATGCTAAGTGAAGTAACACAGTCCCAGAAAAACAAACAGTGAATGGTTTCCCTCATTTGTGGATGCTAATACCAAATCCCCAGTTGAAAGGCAAGCTGAACAACATTATTGTTATATTTCTGTTTATCTGAAAGCAACTATGTTGTTATAATGTAAATCTCTCAACAGGCTCTAGAATCCACCCACCACTTATTTTCAGACTATAATTACTGTATATGGGTGGAAAGTATGTATCCATATATAGAGTAATATAAAATTAAAGGAGGAAAATGTGAATTCCTTCCCTATTTTAAAGGTAAGGACAAGTTTATGCTATTGCTTCTCTAAGATTTTTGTGTTATAACCCCTTTAAATGGAGACATTTCAGGCCACTTGTGGCACACTAACACTTGGGAGGCAGAGGCCAGCCTGGTCAACATAGCAAGTTCCAGGCCAGCTGGAACTACAGGGAGGCACTACTCAAGCTTATGAGCTGGTTTCCACCTTGAAAATTATTTAGGAAAGCCAATAATTGGCTTCATTTCAGCATTGTGTTTTTGTTGCATAAATATTTGACCAAATTTCCTGGCTGGCAAAATGTTTTTTACAACTGATTTCAGTAAGCAGCCATTATGAGCTTCTAGCACAGCCACTAAAATGTCTATGGAAGACTCCATCCAATCATGAAGAAAAATAAGTACTGTGACTACCTGGAGTTTGGCGTGCCCGTTATCCAGATAGTTCATGAGTTATAGATAGAAAACCATTGGTGTTTGGGCTGGGGGAATAGTTCAGTCGGTAGAATGCTTAACCAGGGTTCTAGTTATTTTCTATTGCTGTAACAAAAACACTCACCAAAACCAACTTGGGGAAGAATGCCAAGAAGTCAGCCCAGGAAGTCGGCAGGAAGCCGGAGGCAGGAGCTGAAGCACAGACCAGGGAGGAAGGCTAACTGGCATAGGCCAGTCTGCTTTCTTATTCAACTCACCTGGAGAGTCGGCACTGCCCACAGTGGGCTGGGCCCTCACATCACTCAACGACCAAGAAAATGCCCCACAGACTTTGGCCAGTCCAATGGAAACAATTCCCAGTTGAGGTTTCGACTACCCAAGTGTGTCAAGTTGACACTAAAGCTGTCCCGCACACTCGGCATGCACAAAACCCTGGGTGTGATCTCCAGTACTTCATAAAATTGGAAGTGGTGGCATACACAGATAATCCCAGCACCAGGGAGGTGGAAGCCAAAGAATCAGATATTCAAGATCACCCTCCACTACGTAGGGAGTTCCAGGCCAGCTGGGACACATAATACATTGGACCCTGTCAAAAAAAAAAAAAAAGGCAAAGGAAAGAAGCCAATTATTTTTCAAAGACATTTAAAACGGAATTTTGGGGCTGGAGACATGGCCTAGCAGTTAAGAGCGCCAACCGCTCTTGCAGAGGACCCGGGTTCAATCCCCAGCACCCACATGGCAGCTGAGAACCGTCTTTAACTCCAGTTCCGGGGGAATCCGACGCCCTCTTCTGACCTCTGCAGCATTGCACAAACCTACATGCAGAGAGTACATTCATACACATACAAAAATAAATAAAATTTGAAAAAATAAATGAAATAAAATGGAATTTCATTTCATTTCATTTTTTGAGACAGATCCTTGTTGTGCATCCCTGGCTGGCCTGGAACCTAGTATGCACACCATGCTGGCCTTGAACTGTCTTGTCTCTGCTTTCTTTTTTTTTTCACATAAATTTATTTTTATTTTTTTAACAAATCTAGACTCATGTCCCCCCCATTCCCCCACCCCACCAAAGCTCATGCATTCTGCCAAACATGCTTTTCATCTCTCAGTCTTTCTCAATATTCTCCATGAGGAAATTGACTATTTTGAGCAAAAGTTCACTGTTTCAGTAAGTTCTTCGATGCAGTCCTTTCTGCTATTGTTGTTGTTGTTTCCAATATGCATCACTCCCAACTGTTTTAGACAAAAGCTCAGGGGGCCATACACAAAAAATACTTACAACTGGTAATTGGCACTAGCATCCACAGATGAGGGATACCATCCGTCGTTTGTTTTTCTGGGACTGTGTTACTTCACTCCGCATGATGTCCTCTAGCTCCAGCCATTTTCCTGCAAAGCTCATGATGTCGTCTTTCTTTACTGCTGCATAGAACTCCATTGTGTAGATGTACCACATTTTCTCTATCCACCTATCCACTCATCATTTGAGGGGATTTGGGTTGGTTCCAGCGCCCTTGCTAGTGTGAAGAGAGCTGAAACAAGCATGGCCGTTGCATGTATCTGCACAGTGGGGTGAGTCTTGAGGGACATGCACAGGATGTATGACCCTGGGTCGGTGGCAAGCTAGTTCCAAGTCTTCCAAGGGTTCTCTCTCCACACTGCTTTCCATATGGCTATATAAGTTTACAACAATTTTACACTCCCAAACACTCAAACCATCATGGTGTGGTTTCCCCTTTCCCCACAACCTCTCCAGCACGTGGTATCATTTGTCTTCTTCTTGAGCCTAGAGCCAGTCTTATTTGAGTAAGTGATATCTTAAAGTGGTTGTGATTTGCATTTCCCTAATGATAGTGATGTTGTACACTTCTTTTTTTTATTGATGCTTTGGTATTTTCATACATCATGTGCCAATTCAGTTCAGTTCGGAGGCATCTTTCCCTTGCCCGTCCCCCGCCCCACCCCTAACCCGCATCCCAGATCGTGGCATTCTGCTGCCACACTGTACTGCATCATTTCTCGATCGAGTTTTTTTGTTCCATTTTTGCAATAAGTGATAAGTTATGAGTACAAAGAGCATCCTTCATGTGAAACGAATTTGCAAGCAGTGTGTCCAAATCCACACAGCCCCTTTGTCCCACCATCCAGCAGGGGGGGGTTGTATGTACAATAGGTTGATCAATGAGTGTCCAAGCTATATTGCTGTAGTTTTCATACATCACCATTCGCACACCATATCACAGCCCTTACTTTCTGCCACGCCCCCTCTTCCCCAGATTTTTCACTAGGCTTAGAAAAGGGCACAGGAGGATGAGAAGCAATGAATAGTTCTACTTTCTCTGGAGCTGGTTGTCTTGGTCTCATTGTCCTATTCTGGTCAGTTCTGGCTGTTCTCTTTCATGGGCTGACAGTGTTGTCCCAGGAATAAACTTTCAATCCTACGAATGAAGCACAAACAATAAGATATATAGGGTAGTAAACATAACGTAATTGTTAGGGGGTAGGGTGACTTTGGTAATAACACAGATGTTTGGATGGGTATGTTTTAATTCATGAATTACATTTGTTTTTTCTGTAAATATGACAGGGTCTTACCTTGGCTTATAACATCGCCCTAACCTATAGAGGGTGTAAGCTTGTGGGCATCAGCCATGGGTTAGTCAGCTAAGGAGAGAGACCAATAGCCAATTAGATTTGGGGATATACAGGCATTTGGCTGCCTCTACTGCACAGCATTTCCAGTGGCGGGTGAGGTGGTAGCTGATGTCGGTGGAGGAGTCTTGCTTGATCAAGGAGACCCAGATGGCTTTAATTGGTATATGCCTTTGGTGACACTCCTCTGGTGAACACGTCTTAAGGTGTTCCTCAACATCTCATCCTCAATTTGTGAAAGTTTTCTGATTCAGCTCTTTGCTCCCTTATTGAGTGGGTTCATCTTTGCCATTCTTTCGTCTTTGTTTTTTTAGTAGTTTATATATTCTAAGAAATCAATGCTTTGTCAGAAATTTCTGTCATGACGTTTTCCTCACACTCTGTTGGATTTCTCTTAACTTCCTTTGATTGCTCTCTTTGGAGGTACAGAAGCTGTTTGAGTTTTATGAGGTGCCCCATTTGTCAATTGTCCGACCTTAATGCCTTACAACACTGCTGTCTGATTTAGGGAAGTTTTTCCTACACCTATGTCCTGTAGTCTGCCAACTGCCCAACTTTTTTCGTCAGAAGCAGCCTTCAGTTTGGGGATTCACGTTGAACTCTTTGATCCATCCACCTGGAGTTATGACGGTTTGTACAGGGCGAGAGTAGGGATTTAATTTCATTCTTATACAAGACGTGGTGATTCCAGTTTTGCCAACACCAATTGCAGAAGATGCTATCTTTTCCCCCCCTTTACTCCATTGTTGTGTGTTCTTGGCCCCTTGTCAAATATAAGATTGGCTGAAAGTTGTATGTGATCAGATTTGGAACTCTTTCGATTTGTTCATTCATCAACAGATCTGTTTTGTTGTGCCAGTAACCAGGCGGTTGGAAATGACTAGAAAGCCCGGTGGTTAGAGATTTGAAGTCTGCTATAGAGAGCCCCCCTGTTGTAGCTCTTTTCGCTCGGAGTTGTTTTGGCTATTCGGAGTCGTTTGTTTTCCACATGAATTTAAGGACATTTCGGTTCAACCCTAATGAAGAAGCTCTTTGGGATGTTGATTGGGATTGCGTTAAATCTATCAAGAGTTTTGGTAAAATGGACATTTTTTACAAATGTTATTTTCCCAATCCATGAGCAGGGAAGGTTTTTCCATCTTCTGATGGTCTTC